>ML675619.1:2765958-2779398 GCA_007922155.1 Mesoclemmys tuberculata
TTTTTTTTTTTTTTTTTTTTTTTTTTTTTTTAGAGAAGCAGTGCAATTATCAAGTGATAAGAGACAGAAATATGAGCATTTGAGAAAACAGTAGCTCTTTAGTCAGACCACTTAAATGAATTAAAAAAAAAAGGAATCTAACTCCAATGCCTAATAAACTCGGGAGACAGGGAATTTTTGCTAAAAATGAATTCTCTCTCTCTTTCAGTTAAGGTGTGAGAGGCTCTCAATACACACTCAAAGGAAAACCTGGCTTGATTTTCCTGATGTTTTTAGGGTAAAAAAAAGTTTTAAAAAACCACCAGCTGTAAAAGAAAAAAGTTTTCAGGCCTTCATGCAGCATAAAACAAAGCAAAATATAAAACAAAATTATTTTCCCCCTTTGTAGGGCACAGTTAATTATGGCCAACATTTTCAAGAGTGAATAGTGATTTTTATGCCTCAGTTATGGATGTCCAACTTGAGACGCTAAAGGTGCCAGATTTTTAGAAAATGTTGGATACTCACAGTTACAACTGAAGCTTTTCTGAAAATCAGGCTTATCCAAGGTAATTCAAGATGAGTACTCAAAGACAGAAGCATCCAAAATTACCAGTTGAACTAGTTGAAAGAAAGTATATATTCCTAATTTTGAAATAATTTTCACTTAATTATTTGAAGAAAAAAACAAACAAACCTCATGATTTTTCCCTCAATCTTCTTTAACCAAAGTGTTTTGTCTATCATTTATGTATAATTTTCTGCTTTCAAAAGTGTTTTTAAATTTTTAGCCAGCTCAATCCTACACATTTTAAAAATATTTCAAGATAAACAAATATATTTTTTAAACTCATGTTTGAAAATGTTTTGTTTTTAAAACAAGCAATTTATGAAATGACAAATTTCCATATAGTCTTCAACAAAAACTGTTAAAGGTGTTGTGAAAAAAAATCATGTAAACTTTGAAAAACAATCATCTTTCACCACAAAAATTGACAAAAAAGGAACATATCTAACATCGTCAGCACCAAGAGTATAAAAAGTCATGAATCAGGGTGCAAACACTCATGATTGAATTAAAAATCATGAGATTTAAAAAACAATGTTTGGCTTCTTTTGCTTGGCTTCTTGTTTTCCAGTTTTCTTCTCAACCATGAGGGCTAGAATTTTTTTTTTTAAATGGAAGTTCAGATGCCCACATAATCACATGAGTGTAGGAGCTGGGGCGTTAAAAGCAATATCAAATATCACTAGAATTGTGATAAAACTTCAGGAGTTTAGAACATTGTTTACACTGCAAAGAACTGATACTTCTATCACATATCAACTCATATTTTGGGCCCGATCCTGCTCCCAATAACATTAATTACAAACTCCCCACTGGTCTCAGTTGGACACCATAGATATGATCTTACAAGCTCCCCAAAGCAATAGAATAGTCTTGTGTTTAAGACACTGGATTAGGTTTCAGGAATTCTGGCTTCAGGCCCTAGATCTACCACAGAATTCCTATGTGACGTTAGGAAAGTCTTTTAAGGTCAGATTATGAGTGGATTACTGTACTTCACAGTAGAGGTACCTGCATCCGCAGGTAGCAGTGTGTTAAGGGAAAAAGGGTCCATAGAGTTGCTACATACCATTTGTATAGGTGAATGGAGGCAGGTGAAATGCGGCAGGTCAGGACTTGAGTGGAGTTTTGGTTCCCCTTCTACCCCTACAATGAGCTTACACAGAATGTTTGCTCTATTGGGGGCAGAGCTGATGCCTTCTAAACCCCTCTCCATAGTACCAAGCCGCTTCTGTGGCAGTGAACAACCATGACTTGCATTACTCTGGGTTCAATGTAAAGCCACTCTTGACCGGCAAACAGCTTTGTGTCTCAGTTTCCTAGCTGCATAATGGGAGTAATAACACTCCTTTCTCCCACCCCTTGTCAGCCTTATCAGTTTGTGTTGCAAGATCCTCAGGGCAGGGACTGATGCTTACTATGGACTTGCGCAGTGGATAGCATATAAGGGTGTAGCAGTTTGCAACTAGCCCCTTTGCTGCCCGGGATCTTGGCCCCCACAAACCACTTCCATGCTACAACTTTGTGTCCACTAATGTGCGTTATTTACAACAGGTGGCCCACCACCTTCTATGTAGCCAGTTGCTACCAGTCCTGAGGGTCTTACAGATTCAACCGCTAGTCAAAAGGTAGTCTTCCCTTGCTACTGCTTCTCCCTTTCTGGCTATTTACCCCTCCTTTCCTTCTAGCAGCCCCTTCCTGGGAGCTTTTATAGCCCTCCCAGGTTCTCCAGCTGTTCCTAATTCCTTCCTTCCAAGCCGGTTTGCTCAGCTGGCTCCCATATACCCTTAATGAGGGCTCAGCAGCAGGGCTAACCTTGGCTTGTTGGTTGTATCCTGCTACAGGAAGCTGCTCTCGGGCCCTTGAGCTACCACTGTCCTGCAAAGAGACTCCCTCCCCCCTGGCTTCTCCCCCTGCATCCCTTGCCCTGCTGGCTAGCCACCTTCCTGCCCTCTCAACCAGCTGGCGGGCCAGCCGGGAGGGAATGGGTGGCCCCACCACTGTTGCTACCACCTCTGCCTGTGGAGGGGTCTTTCCTGGCTAGCTGCTCACTCCCACTGCTGCTACTTTGCCCTTCCCTGCTTCTACCTCTCCCCTCTGGTGCAAGCGATTGCGGGTACCCCTGCCCTTCCCCTTCTCTGGCCTTGCCCCCCCACCTTTCCCTGTAGCTCTCCTGCCCATGGGCCCCCTCCCTCCCTGGCTTTGTTTGTCTGTTTGTTGCTTTGCCCTGCTCTCCTTGCTTTGGCCCCCTGAAGGACTTTTTGGTCCGTTAGCTTGTCCTGCCCTAGCCCCTGTGTTAGTTAGTTCCCTGCCCTGCTCCAGCCTTGGCAGTTTGCCCCTCAGCTTTCCCAGCCCCCCGCCGACCCGCCCTCCCTCTGCCTGCTGCTGCTTCCCCTTTGCCCGTCTGGACTCTGTGCTCCTGCCCCCCCAGCGCTCATGGCTCCCCTTTAGTTGACCCCCCTGTACACTGCACCCTCCTATGCTGGTTTAGCCCCTGTCCCCCCTGCAGCTGGAGGAGCCTGGTTTCCACCTAGGGCTGGTTAGTGCATCGTCCTTGTCTCCCCACCTGCTTTGGCCTCCCCATACCCCCTTGTGCTGGTGCCCTCCTCCCCTGCTTTCAGCCTAGTTGGGAGGGGCCATTGCCCCCCACCATCCTCCCCATCCCTCTCCCCCCCTCCACTCCCCGTTCCCTTCCTTCTCCATTGCTTCCCCCCCTCCCCAAACTGCTCCTACCCCCTCTTGGGATGGTGGGTGTGCCTGGGGCTGGGACTCCCTCCTTAGATGCCCCCACTCTCCCCTCCTGACCTGATCACCCATCCCCACCTGCAGTAACTGGCCTTGCTGCCGCTGCTGGGCCACCTGGCATCACTCCTGGGGCGCTGGCGAACTCGAGCAGGGACTCTGGGGACTCTGCTGCTGCCATGACTTCTGCACCTCTGCTCCGGGGGGCCTGCCCTTGGCTGGTAAGAAGAGCTGGGGGGGGAAGAAGAGCAAGGGCTCTGCCCAGAAGGCGATGCCTCCCATGGTGGTGCCCCCTCCCCCTCCTCCTCTCCCCTCCTCCTCTGTCCCCTCCACCAGCTCTGGAGGCGACAACACCCTCAGGGCATACGGCCATTTGACTCCGGTGCCCCCGCTTGTCAACTGCTCCGACCGCCACCTCTGGCACCATCCCTGGGGACCAGGGCCCGTTTTCCACCCTCACCAGGAAGCACGGGGTCCGTTGCCTCTTGGTACTCGCCTCGCCCACCTGGAAACCTACGTGTGGGCGATGGCGCGGGTGGTGGGGCCCACGGCCATGGTGGTGGCCTTGAAGATATACAGGAAGGTGGTCTTCTTCCTGGCATCTGAGATCGCTGCCGAGGAGGCAGTGGAGATGAGACTGGTGGTGGGGGGCGTCCACATCCCTGTGGAGCCCCTGGAGGACCGGGGCATACAGGTGGGACTCACCTGTGTCCCAAGCTTCCTCCCCAATGCTGCCCTTCTGCCTCTCCTGTCCATCCTGGGGAAGCCCCTCTCCACCATCAGCCTGCTTCCCTTCGGCTGCAAGGACCTTGCCCTCAGCCACGTCCTCTTGTTTCTCAGCTTCTTCCTCCGGGACATGCGGGGTGCCTAGAACTGGGTGCAGCTCACTCTGCAGTGCTGGGGGCACTTCTACCACGTAGTCTGGGCCACGAGGGCCACCCTGAAGGAAGGAAGAGGGACTGGGAGGTAGGATACTGCAGCCTACCAGCGGGTCCATGGCTTCCGTGATGCCCTGATGGCCTTTGGGATTGGCCGTGGGTTGCTGTGGAGCCTGATGGGAGACGCTAGCACTCCTGCACATGAGGATCCCCCCCAGCCCTCCTCATAATGCCTCTCACCTTCGCAACCTTGAGTGCCTGGGGACGTAGGCTGGGTCTCTGCAGGAGACAGATGCTCTCCTTCCTTTGGGCCAGGGGAGTATTCTGTGGTGTTCCTGCAGGAGACTCATATGGATCCAGCTGCTGAGGCCAACTGGTGGCTGGAATGGGGGGACTGAGTGTTCCTTAGTCACCAGCAGGTTACCGCCTTCCTTGGCACCCTGGATCCTTGTGAATGCCTGGTGCTAGGTGGGGACTTTAACACTATCCTCGAGAAATGAGACCGCACGGGGACCGAGCAGTGCCAGGCTGCTGCAGACGTCCTCCGGGAGATTATAATCCATTACTCTCTGGTGGACTTCTGGTGTGACCACCACACGGATGATGATGTCACTTTCACCTTCATCCGGGTCGGGGAAGATGGGTCAAGCCACTCCTGGTTGGACAGCATCTACCTTTTCCATCACCATCTCTCATGGGCCCACTCCTCTGGCATCCAGCCAGCCCCCTTCTCGGATCACCACCTGGTGGCCGTGACAGACTCTCTCACTGTGGAGGGGCTGTGGCCGGCCTACTGGCACTTTAACAACAGCCTGCTGGAGAATGTGGGCTTCATGGCATCCTTCCAGGAGTTCTGGCTGGCCTGGCAGGGTCAGAGGTGCGCCTTTCTCTCAGCGTGGCACTGGTGGGATGTGGGGAAGGTGCGCGCCAGGGTCTTCTGCCGTGACTACGCTCGAGGGGCCAGCCAGCAAAGGGATGCAGGGATAGGGCAGCTGGAGTAGGAGGTTTTAGAGCTGGAGAGGTGTCTGACCACCATCCCTGAGGACCCATCCCTCTGCGGAGCGTGCTGGGAGAAGTGGGAGGAGCTCTGGGCCCTCAAAGACCTTCAGGCTTGGGGCACCTTTGTTCGATCCTGCATTCATCTCCTTCAGGAGATGGATCGCAGCTCCCACTCCTTCTCTACCCTGGAGAAAAGGACAGGGGGCTGGAAGCACATCACCTGCCTTCTGGCAGAGGACGGCACATCCCTCAGATCTGGCGGAGATGCACAGAAGGGCCAGGGACTTCTACACTAGCCTCTTCTCCCCGGATCTGACCAAAGCTGCTGCTTGTAGAGTGCTCTGGAATGAATTTCTCACAGGTGGCGCAGGCGACCGGGACTGGCTGGAGCTACCTTTCACTCTGGCCAAGTTCTCGGAAACCCTCCGCCTCATGGCCATGAACAAATCCCTGGGCGTGAACAGACTGACTGTGGAGTTCTACCATGCGTTCTAGGATGACCTCGGCCTGGACCTGGCCATTGTCTGGGCCAAGTCCAAGGCCAGCGGAGAGCTCCCCCTCTCATGAAGGTGAGCCATGCTTGCCCGGCTGCCCAAGAAGGGGGATCTTCATGATCTGGCATCCCATCTTGCTCCTTGGCATGGACTATAAAACCATGGCCAAGACCCCCTCACTGAGGTTGGGGTCTCTGCTGCAGGACGTGGTCCATCCCAACCAGACCTACACTGTCCTGGGTTGCACCATCTTTGATAATCTCTATCTGGTCCGGGACCTCCTGGATCTTGGGTATAGGGATGGTCTGTCATTAGCCATCCTGTCCCTGAACCAGAAGAAGGCGTTCGACAGGGTGGACCACAGGTAGCTCCTGGGCACTGTGCGGGCGTTTGTCTTCAGGCCCTGTTTTGCGGGCTTTCTTCAGGTGCTGAACATCACCGCAGAGTGCCTGGTCAAGCTCAACTGGATCCTGACCAAACTTGTCCGCTTCGGGCAACAAAGTGCATCAAGGCTGCCCACTGTCAGGCCACCTGTATGCTCTGGTCATCGAGCCCTTCCTCTGTCTCCTCTGCCGGAGGCTGATGGGGTTAGTGCTCCATGAGCCAGAGCTGAGACTGGTCCTGACAGCATATGCTGACAACATATTGTTTGCTGTCCAGGACCCGGGTGACCTGGTGTGATTGGAGGCCTGGCTGGCCATCTA
The DNA here is from genome assembly GCA_007922155.1 of Mesoclemmys tuberculata. Lineage (NCBI taxonomy): Eukaryota > Metazoa > Chordata > Testudines > Chelidae > Mesoclemmys > Mesoclemmys tuberculata. The sequence continues at coordinate 2,772,323 of ML675619.1, forward strand.
CTTGGCAGCCTTCTCTGCCTGGGTCAACTGGGTCAAGAGCTCTGGCCTGATGGTAGGGGCCGGGTGGTAGATGAGCTCCCTCACACCCACGCTTCAAGCCATCCAGTGGAGTGCGGGTCCACTGCTCTACCCGGGCATTTACCTTTTCGCCACCCTCCCTCTCCACTGGAGAACTGGCAGGATTTGGAGGGCAGGGTGTCTGGGCAGCTGCGGAGATGGACAGGACTGCTCCGGTGCCTCTCCCTCCTGGGGAGGGCACTGGTGCTCAACCAGCTGGTCCTGTCCATGCTCTGGCACTGGCTCAACACCCTGGTCCTGCGCCTGAGACTCATGGTCCACCTCCAGTGGATGATTCTGGCGTTTTTTGGGCCAGGACTGCACTGGGTCTCTGCAGGGATACTGAGTCTCCCCTTGGAGGAAGGAGGGCAGGGCCTGTGCTGCTTCCACAGCCAGGTCCATACCTTCCGCCTCCAGGCCCTGCGAAGACTCCTTTATAGTGCAGGTAGTCCAGCGTGGAGCCACCTGGCACACACCTTCCTCCACCGCTTCCGAGGGCTCTGATACGACTGGCAGCTCTTTTATCTCCACCCAAGAGGCCTTCTGTGAGACCTTTCTGAGCTGCTGGTCTTCTACCAGGACCTCCCCCAGACCTGGAGGCTGGTCTTGGCCTCCAGGCCTCTTGTGGCCACCGAGGGGGCCCCTGCTACACAACCCCCAACTCTGTGTGCAGGTGGCGGAGACCCCTTCGGTGCATGGAGGTTGGTCCTGGCAGGAGTCACCAGGATCGTAGATCTCCTTGACTATGACCAGAGGGACTGGGTGGATCCCCAGGTACTGGCTCAGCACATGGTCTCCACCCTTCGAACCTCCTGGCACATACTCCAGGAGGTGAGGGCAGCCTTGCCCCCCCGCTCCAGTCTACCTCAAGCAGGTCCTGAGAGAGGGCACTCCCCACCCACCTCCCCGTCCCAGTCCTCCGGTGCTTCAGATAATGGAGAATCTACCACATACCTCGATAAATTATTCCAATGGTTAATTACCCTCAGTGTTAAAGATCTCTAGCCTGGAGGTATCTGGCTTCATCTTCCAGCCATTGGATCTCATTATGCCTTTGCTAGATGAAAGAGGTGTTTAATATCAGACCTCTTTTCTCCACATAGGTATTCTCTTCAGTACACTCGATAGACTGAGGTTTCTTTAGCTTTTTCACTGTACATTTTCTAGATCTCAAATTAAGCCAGTTTTCAACATCCTTGTTAAGAGTATGGGCACTCAGACCACGCTCAGTACTGCAGTAATGGTCTCACTAATGCTATATACACGGGGCCAGCGCTCTACTTCTCCTTGCTATTTTCTGGTTTATACATAATCCCCCACTTATGAGTCATGCAGCCAACTAAGCACATGCCGATAAAACCTTTACTACACCCTGCACGTAAGGTATTTCATTCATGCAGACGTAGACACACACAATGTAAGACCATCAATCATTAATATATTTTGAAGTGTCTCATAGTTTTGGGCCTCAGTCCTGCAGTGTACCTGGCAGGGTGGAATGCATGTGGATGGATCTCCATGGAGGTTAACGGGATGTTGCCCACGCCCAGGGATCTGTCCTAGTAAGCACCTTGCAGGATTGGGACCGTAGAGTTGCATTTAAAAGTTCACTTGTTTTGACAGTCAGCCGTCACGTAGCCAATAATCCGGTTCCTCCTTTATCAAGCAGTCTAGCGATACACTGTGTTGCTAAATGTGTCTAAAGGGAAGGGTGGCCTTTAGTCTTACTCCACTTCTCATGATGATATCAGTTTGCCTTAATCCAGCCAAGTATATTTACATTAAATAATGGAAGGAGTTTTGCAAATTCCCCTCCCCTCCACTCCCTCCCGCTTTTTTTATTGTAAGTGACCGTCTAGCCAAGTTCATTTCCGCTCCTGTCTGAGTTGCTTTCTGAAATATATTACCCCACTTATTAAAGGCCAATAGCACTGTGCTTTTCTTTTCTTCCACCCTCTCTGAAGAAGGGGCTTGCAGGGGATGCTTGGATTAAGTTAGCAGGGCACCCCAGAGCTCAAATTCCTTCTGAATGAGCTCATATCCTCTTTCCGTATGATGAGAGGAACTCCGTTTGCATCAGGCAGTAGACTACATAAATATACATTGCACACATTGCAAGGGCGAGCATTTAGCCTGAGCATTAGCTGCAATTTCAAAACAATGAGCTGACTGACAAGGAATTATCTGCCAGCCCTCCCAGCGGGCAAGCGGCAGAGAATTCTCCGTGGTGCTGGGCTGTTCATTTCACATGAAATCCATCGGGGATGGGGAGGAGGAGGGAGGGGGAGAGAAAGAGAGAGATGACAGATCCTGTTTGCATTCTTCATAGAGAGCAGCTGCAATTGTCTTACTACAGTATGTCAACATGAAATTATGACAAATAAGGCAGAGATGTATTAGCAGATGAAAACAATAAGGAGGAAACTGTGTGTGTGTTTGGAGGGCAGGGAGGTAGGGATGGGGAGAAGAACGAGTTGAGCCTGAAGTTGTGCATGCTTTATATTTACCTTCTGGAAAAATCCTAGAGAATTTAATAGAAATAAAGCCAACAGGCTGCTACAGCCATGACTTTACAAGACTATTCTAATTCTACAAGTTGGTTTAACCCTGTTTCTAGAAGGTTTGCCATTCTTTGTCTAAGTTCTATAGGGCCTTTCCAAAGGGTGTTATCTGAGAGGCTGAAAAAGAGTAGCCCGTCACTTGTTTTTGTGAGAAGTTACTGGGACCTTTTGAAGAATCCGCTGGCTGTCTTGCAGCCTTTTGTAGCACACAATGCCATATTTTGACCCAAGCAGAAGTATGGAAGTGTTCCACAGATACATGCACATGGCCCAACATAGGGAAGAAAAAGAAAACAGCGCTGACCCATTTATTTTTTGCATACAGAAGAGTTACTGTCCGATAGCAATGGGAGAATGAGGAGGAGAAAGGCCAGAGTTTCCAGCTTGCTTCCTAATTTCTATCTAGCAGAAGTCCTTGAAACAGGATGCATTGAATGTTTCCTTTATTAAAAACTGAGCCTTCTCCAACCCACACAGTTTCACAACACTTGATAGGATGCACATTTTTCCATTGTCCTTTTTTTTAAAAAAAAACAAAGGACAACAAAAAAGTCCTTGCAAGACCACACCGAAAAGACAGTAACGGCCAAATTTGACCTTTGCATAAGTGGATGCAATTCACATTGAATTGAATAGGAGTCACCCTCATTTTCACCATAGCTGAAGTTGTCGGGCCCTAATCATTTGAGATGAGCAGAGTTACCAAACTTTGCATATTAACATTACATTTTTAATTGGAATTTATTAATGGTGGCCTGCAAAGATAAATCCAAGTGATATGCACTGACTTCCCCAACAATTAGATCAACATAATATTCCTACCTAAAAGCTGACTTTATTTTCTTGCCATGTGGGTTTTGCTACATCTCTCCCTGCTGTAGCCAGCTGATATCTGCACCATGCTGCCATGTCACAGCTGGCTAGAGTTGGGTGAAACTTGGTGGGTTTGCTTTGTAGGGTGGAGAAATGCATGAAAACATTTTCTGCTGTTTTAATTTGCATGTCTGCATGGAGAAGTCCAATGGAATGTAAGAGGGATGAAACCAAGAGGGTTCTACAGAAATACATCAGGAGTCTATAGAAAGCATGGTAAAAAAAATCCAAACTGAATTGAGAATGAAATCCCTCCAATAGGAATTCTTAACTTTTCTATACAATTTTATAGCATGGATATATTTCTCTACCAAATTCTATAAAATGATTTTTAAAAAAATCAATAGAAAAGTTATTTTTTCCCATTAAATGCAACAGGGTTTTTCCATAAAGGCCGTTCCTGGGTCCTGAGTTTTACATTTAATGAACTGAAAGAACTTTGCTCTGTGCTCCCTGACACTGACTTTTGCATCAGTGTCACTCACTGGGATTCAGTGACGTTACTCTTTAGTTATACTATGCTCAAGTGAGATTGGAATCAGGTTCCTAATCTCATAGTGACACCCAAATTTCACCAGATTAAGTCTTTAAAAAAAAATTAAGTAGTAATACAATTTTATCCTACAATAGAATATTCTTCCTGCTGGGTTTCCTTCCTGACATGTTTTATCCTGACCTACAGCAACATGAGGTTATCTGATGCAACAGTCTGCAGTTGTTGTACTGTTCCACCACTTTATACCCCTCTCACTCTTCTTTTGGAGAGGGCAAATGCTACAGAATGAGTTTATACTTAGATACTACTTTCTGTCCAAGATTCTGGAAGGACTTTAGAAAGTTTACTTCATTATTAAAGCACCTGGAAATAGGCAAGTATTGTGTCTATTTTCCACATTGATGGAGAAATGTGCCAGAGACTTTTGGGATGATAGGAAATGCAGGGCGGGTGCCAGGCAGCAGAAAACAGTATTTCATCTGTACATTAATAGGAAGCAAGTGTTTATTTGAAGCAGTTCACTTTTATCACGCATCAGTTGATTGTGGCTGCACAACGTTGTAGAGTATGGATGGTGCGAGATTTTCTTCTGAGAGATTTAAGCCTTGTGGAGGTGATGGTGGAAGCCAGAATTTAGTTGTCATAGGCCCTATTGTTCTGAGGTTTCTCTGTGGTTTTCCCAAACACAGAGGAAATCCCCTTGTGCCCATATTGGCCTCTTTCAGTATTCGGATTAGTGATATCAGAAAGAGATTTTTCCATTCTCTGTGCTTTCCCATGTACATCTCCCTTTTCCAACCAGGGTAGAAACCTGCTATTTTAATTTGATTCTTTATTATTCCGTATTTACTCAGTGCCTCAAAATGGTGCTAGATGTTTTACAAACACATAACTAGACACATCCCTGTTGCTGTGATCTTATAATCTAAGGCCCCAGTTCTAGGCTGTGTTCTGATTCCTTGATGCTGCTCCTCCTGTGTAAAGGGACTGGGACTCCGCAGAGACATCTCAGCATAATGGCCCTGCGCTGAGTCTGACACAGACCAGGCATAACAGAGTGCCTTGGGGTAAAGCTGGAATAACACCTAGCTCTTATACAGCACTTTTCATTAGCAGAACTCAAAGGGAAAAAGTGGTTTTTTTATTCTGAAGGTTTTGCTTTAAAAAATAAAAGGTTGAAATAAAGCTGTTTTCATGAAACATTTTGGTTTTGACAAAATTGCATTTTTAACCCACCTCCCCCAAAAAAATTCTTCAAAATATCGCTACTAGTAAAAAATGAATACTTTGTGCTTCCATAGTCCTTTTCACCCACAGATCTCAATGTGATTTACAGAGGAGGAGAAGTATCATTATCCCCATTGTACAGATGAGGAAACTGAGGCACAAAGTAGGTAAGGGACTTGTCCAAAGTCTCACAGTCAGTCAGTGGCAGAGTGAGAGACAGTACCCAGGGATGTCCTTTGCCTTTTTCCTGAGCCTACCCGCAACAGTCTTTATTTGTGATGTGAGGACCTGTCTATTAGGTTTTGGCCTGAGATTCCTTTAACAATTTACAGTGGATGAGGCACTCAAATAGGATTCAAGAGACCTGGATTACATTCCCAGCTCTGCCACTGACCTGCAATAGCAATCTGAGAAAGTCACTTCTAGGCTTCTGTTTCCCTTGATCGTGGAACTCCCCAGCACTGGAATGGTGATGGTGGCTCAGCAGAAGGGTACACCATGGGAGATGTAGTCAAGCCATAGAGCTCAGCTCACAGTGGAAAATGGGAACACAGGGCACCCAAACTACAACACCCATAAGGCACTGTGGCAGCATTTCTAAATCAGAGTTTTCATCCAGAAACTTTTTGGGTTTGATTTTTTTGCTTAACAGCCAAAGTTTCCCTGGAACAATTTTCTCACCAGTACTAATATTAAGTAAATTGAGAGCAATTCAGACAAAAGCAAGAAAAATGTAAATATCCAACCTTGCAAAGCTTTATTCACATGCGTAGTCCTTATGCATGCATGCAGATTCAGTAGTCCCATTAACTCAGAGGGACTCATTGTATGAGACAGACTGAGTGAGCATGGCTTTGCAGAACTCAGTAGGAACCTTAGTAGAAATTCCAACAGATTTCCTCAAAAATCTTTCATATGGTCTCTACTAGTTTCTACTGGTCATTGTTGGTTTGTACTCACTGTATTCTTTCAGAATTTAGTTGCTAGCTGGAATCAGTTGACAATGTTCAGCTGGGACTTTCCACTAGGGAAAGCAGTGTGATTTTCTCCTTGTAAACTGTCACGTGGCTCTAAAAGTTCATTAACTTCACAGCATCACAGAATCTATGCATTCCTTCCTCCTCTCTATTTTTTTCTCTGCTTTGCATTATCATATGATAAATACATTACAATGTGCTGTTTACACCAGCAGTTTTGAGACCGTTGTGTGACTTCCTCTCTTCTAAGAACTCAACAATTAAATCCATTAGCAATACATGTATTTTGGCATTATCTTATTTGTTTCACCTGTTAAAAAAAGGAGAATAAGGGAACATCATGAAAATTATGAAATTGTTTTCTATGGGGATGGGGGAAATAGATTTGGCAAGTGTCTGAGAAAAAATGGTTAGATGGGGTTCTAAATTACCTATAATGTAAACTGAAAGTAAAATGCCTGGTGCTCTAAGACTGTAAGCAATGAGTGTATGTCTGGCAAAGTCTATATTACGAAGCAAAACTGAAAGTAAACAATTAAAATGAATCCTTCGCTGGCCCTTGGGCTATACATTTTCATTTCTGTACTTCACCTACATACATTCAAGGTTCTTTTTCTCCCCTTTTTGTTCTAATATTACAATAGAAAGCTGAAGTAATTTTAAGACTGAGGAAGGCTGTTTTGAGAAAAAGCATGGTCTTGTGGTTAATCATAGAATCATTGAAATGTAGGGCTGGAAGGGACCTTGAGAGGTCATTTAGCCTGCCCATTCATTGAGAGAGGACCATATATGCCTAGACCATCCCTCACAGTTGTTTGTCTAATCTGTTTATAAAAACCTCCAGTGATGGTGTAATAGCGCAGCCCCCGTCCCGGTCTCTACTTC
>ML675619.1:2784398-2803566 GCA_007922155.1 Mesoclemmys tuberculata
ATGCACTTAGGGATTAATAATAAGAATTTTAGATATACGTTGGGGATACATCAGTTGGAAACGTCGGAGGAGGAGAAGGACCTTGGGGTATTGGTTGATAGCAGGATGACTATGAGCCGCCAATGTGATATGGCTGTTAAAAAAGCAAATGCGGTTTTAGGATGCATTAGGCGAGGTATTTCCAGCAAGGAAAAGGAGGTGTTAGTGCCGTTATATACGGCGCTGGTGAGACCCCACCTGGAATATTGTGTGCAGTTCTGGTGTCCCATGTTTAAGAAGGATGAATTCAAACTGGAACGGGTTCAGAGACGGGCTACTAGGATGATTCGAGGAATGGAAAATCTGCCTTATGAAAGGAGACTCAAAGAGCTTGGCTTCTTTAGCCTGGCCAAAAGAAGGCTCCGGGGGGATATGCTTGCTCTATATAAATATATCAGGGGGATTAACATTAGGGAGGGAGAGGAATTATTTAAGTTTAGTACTAATATAGGCACGAGGACGAATGGGTACAAACTGGATATTAGGAAATTTAGATTTGAAATTAGACGAAGGTTTCTAACCATTAGGGGAGTGAAGTTCTGGAACAGCCTTCCAAGGGAAGTAGTGGGCGCAAATGACTTATCTGGCTTTAAGACTAAGCTTGATAAGTATATGGAGGGGATGTTATGATGGGATAGTTTAATTTGAGCAATTGATTTGGATTATCGGCAGATAAGTCTGCTTAATGGTCTGTGGGAATGTTGGATGGGATGGGAACTGAGTTACTGCAGAGAATTCCTTTTTGGGTGCTGGCTGGTGAGTCTTGTCCACATGCTCGGGGTTTAGCTGATCGCCATATTTGGGGTCGGGAAGGAATTTTCCTCCGGGGCGGATTGGCAGAGGCCCCGGAGGTTTTTCACCTTCCTCCGCAGCGTGGGGCATGGGTCGCTTGCTGATCGATTCCCTGCAGCTTGAGGTCTTCAAATCTCACTTTTGAGGATTTCAATAACTCAGTCATGGGTTCGGGGTTGTTATAAATGTGTATGGGTAGGGTTTTGTGGCCTGCCTTGTGCAGGAGGTCAGACTAGATGATCATATTGGTCCCTTCTGACCTATGAGTCTATGAGTCTATGAGTAGGCAAGAGTTATGATGATTCTCTAATGTTCTTTTATCTATAAGTGATGCTAAAAATCTTATACCAATGGACTTTCTCCAGATATTCTTGTTCTGGACAAGTTGGAAATACCAGAAGAGCAGCCCTTTTCATGCTAGTTTGCTGCTATTTGCTGACACCACAATGTGTTGTCAGTAAAGCCGGTGGACATGTTTTTCCCTCCTGGAAAATTTTAACTTTTTATCAAAAACCCCAAAATTGAAAAATTTGGCTAATAATTTTCAGTTTTCAGCTTTCCAATCAAAATTTTCTGAGAAAAGCAGACAGGTTCCCTCAACATTTTCATTTGATCAGACTCCAATTGTCTATCTGTAAAGTGGAAAGTGTTGATCGGCCCTACCTGAAGGGCACCATTTCCAGCACTATGTCATGTGATGGTGCAGTTGGAAGCCAAGAATACAGGGAAGTCCATGCGGTTGTTAGAGAGGTAAGTAGTTTGTTGTTTAACAACATGGAGGTGACATGGGAATGCCTTTGTAACATTTGAGTGCAGCATGACCTAGAACTTCAATTCTTTAAGTGCTTTGAAGCTCTCAATGGAATATGACGATAGTGTTGAGGAAAAAGGTGTCCTTAAGCCATCTTTGTACCGTCAAGACTCAGTATTGGAGGCTCACATGGCCATACTTTATGGAAGCCTCCTGAGGCCTGCCTATGGGCTGCTCTGCTCCTCTCATCTTGACACGCCCCCTTCCACTTTTGGCATCCTCACTGTGTTGAGGCTTACAGCTGCTCAGTGCAGAGCCTCTGCTGGGGCAGTTCTCCCCTGGTTCCTTGCGGTACAGTTCTGGCTCCTATGTTCTACCTCTCAGTCCTGGTGTGTGTGGTGGGGGCCAGAGTTGAAGTTAACCTGAGTCTTATGTCCTTCGGTAAGGGTGAAAGAGAGTTAGTTCGCAGTTGGGGCTGGTTCTTATTTCCTCCAACTTGCTTATCTCTGCTTATGCTCAACTTCCAGTTTCCTAGCCTCTCTCCCACCACCTGACTGTTCCCTCTGTCTAACTTGCAGTTGCTTCTTTATACCTTTTCTGGAGGAAAGAGTTGTGATTTGTCCTTTCCTGGATCAGGATGCTTGTACTTCCTTTGTCACTCAACATGCTAAGCATTGCAGGCAAAATCATTTCACACGCTGAGTCGGCTCTAGTTAATGGAAAAGTTCTTATGGACTTCAACAAGAGCAGGATCAAGTCCTCTATCTCTTTCTCCTTTGTCCTTCCAAATGCCTGTCCACCTGCTACTAAAATGAGCCACCAACCCTTGACAGCCTCCTCTGTGATCTCAGCAGAGAAAGAGAAAGCCAGGATGAAATGAGCAGAAGCTACCTTTATGTATTTTCAAGAATATAGAATGAGGAGGGAGTAGCTGCAGGAAGGGTTGTGTGCTGTACTTTTTCTTGATGGAACTGAAAATCTTGGAAGTGGGTGTGGAGGGAATGTGTTTCAATAAAGGGCAAGCAGGAGATAACTTTTTGTTTCCTCAAACAAGTTGCCGAAGTGTCTTCCTGCTCCAAAAGGACCCGTTAGCCAGAGAGGGATTGAGCACCTCCCAATTATGATACAGATACAGAGCGTTTGGGACAACTATGTTCAAAATATTTCTACAATGCTATGAAAGAAACCAAGTTAACTCTGCTGATTTTGCATAGCTTTCTAATCATCAGACCTTCGAGAAATGTGGAGGAGGGGCCTGTCCCTTCTTGACAATTATGGGAAATGGAGAATGATTAATCATAGGTTTTGCCTTGTCAGTAGAAATGTAAAAAATGTCAAGCATTAAAAAAAAGTATTTCCATTTTGGGTGATGTGTCCTTCCCCTTGGCTATAGCACTATAAGAAGGCAGCACAAGGTTTATATTAGTCAAGCACTTTTTTGTGCTATGTATATTGAACCAAAATAATCCCAAACCTGCCAACCCATCTCTACTCTATAATTTTTGGTAGATTTTATAGTAAAATTCCCACGAGGGTCCTTAGGGAACCTAAAGTGTGGACCAGTAAAGATCCTTCTCTTTGTACTATTTTCACTTGTATGTTTTGGGTTACATTAGAACCTCTGTGTTGAATAGTAGCTTAAGTCCAGATTTTTGAAGATATTTAGATGCCTAAAGTTGTAGATAGGCCTCTAGGAGTTAGATTTTTGTAAATCCCACTAGGTATCAATCTCTTCTAGAAATCTGGCCCTTAGGGCTGGATTCACAAAGGCCACATAAACACTGCAATGCTTAACTCTTACATGCCCAGCCACCTGGTAGAATTCATAGTCCTGAGTTAGAAGCCCATGATCCCCATGCAGTGCATCGGGAGAGTTAAGTGCTTAGCAAAGGGTTTCTCAGAAGCCTGTAAACTGAGATGAGCACTGACTAAGCTAACCAAGAGTAAAACTCAGATGAAAGGGGCAGGCCTTAGGGATCAGGTCCCTAAAAGGAGTTAGGTGTCTGACTAACAGTCCAGAGGGAGGCACCTATCTCTGCTTGGGTATCCTTTCTTGGAGCTAAACATCTAAGGCTGGCCAGTCCTTTCTCATGACAGGTGTGAAAGAGAGACCCTCTCACTCACAAATATAGCAAAAGAAAGAGACCCATTCACAAATATAGCCAGTAGTTAGGCTACTCATGTGGGACAGTGGAAATCTGTCTTCAGATTTCTGCTCTGGAGTAAGGACACCTCCCACGTGAGTGCCGTCACTTCCAGGCTATTGGGTATCCTGGGGTTGGTCTCAGTCTCTCCTGGTTGAGCTACTATGTTTGGTATAAATAATTAAATATTCAGTGAGGCAGAGAGAGACTGACTCTAGTCCTGTGGCCAGGGCCCTCCTCAGGCCATGGGAGGGTCAGGTTCAAGACCCTGCTCTGATGAATGTTTAATTATTTGTATGAAGTAGACTAGCTCCCACAGGAGAAGCCTGACAGAGTACTTAATCGCCTGCTGGTTAGGGCACTCACTGGGGCTGTTGGAGAGTTGGGTTCAAGCTGCTGCTCCAACTCAGGCAAAGTGGAGTTTCAACCTCCTATCCCAGGTGAGTGCCCAACCCACTGGGCTATTGGGTACTGTGGAGGACACATCAATCAGCGACCAGATTTTCCACTGTGCTCACTGCCAGATGTCTTTTGTGTGGCACTGGGCATGCCTGATGAATCAGGCCCCACAGGTGAGATGCTGGGGGAGCACCTCATTCAAGAATCTCCCAGGGCTTAGGCACGAGCGAGGGCTCTAAGCATCTCATGATTTGTGGGGTGTCAGCAGGACTTAGGCAGCTTTGCTCAGGCTACTGTCAGGAGCAATGGCACCTATCGAGTTAAGTGGCAGCTGAGCAGTGGTTTCGAGAATGTCAGAGCTGCCAGTAGATTGGACTGAGGTGCCTAAAGAGGCGGTTCCGTGTCTAAGTTCATTTGTGAATCTAGCTCTTGCTCCTGAAGTAGTCACACTGATTTTAGGGGTGCCAGTTGGGAAATAACATACAGATCATGATTAGCAGTACAATTGGCCCTTAAGGTGTAACTGCTTTGCTGCTGCCATGACAAAATGTTGTCTTCTTGATTCAGGTCAGCATTGGTGACGTGATCCTGCCACCTTTACTTGATCTGAGTAACACATTTCTTGTGCAAATAGTCCTGTTTAAAGAAATGCAATTATCCATATGGGATCAGTTTCTGATACTATTTAGTGTGAATAAGGGAACCTTATTCCTTGAGAAATCCCATTGAGTTCATTGATTTCAATGAGTCTACCTGCAGACTAAGGTGCTCCACAACATGCTTAAGGATATCCCAGTCTTGCCTACAGTAAGGGACTACTGAGCAAGTGTAATCGTGGAAGACGCTGGTCTGTAAAGAGGGCTTAGGGTGGGCTGAAGGAGCCGGAACTGGGGAGTTGAGTTTTAATATGTCAGGGCAGACTCTGCCAACTTTGGCCACACTGAATAATCCCTTGCTCCACAATTAATCCCATTGGTAGATCATGACATTATGCTCTAGCCCCAAGAAAAGAGGAGGGAGTAAACTGTGGCAGCTTTATGCTTGGCACAGCAGACGATGTCTGCAGTTAAGACTCTACCTGATCACCAGGCTCTCCCACCCATTCCCACCCACCTCTGCTAACGAGGGGACATAGCAACTCAGCAGAGCCTGCTACTCTTTTATGCTTCCTGACTCCCATGCATGGAATATAGGACAGGCAAGGGTTTGACCTAGAGTAAGGTACTATTCAGCATGAATCAGTGGGGCAGAAGCTGACTCGTAATAGTCAGAACTTTTTATTGTTAATAACCAGGAATACAAGGCTGGTGCTCTAAAAACAGAATCACTAAAGAAATGTATTCACCCCCTAGCCAGTGTGTTTGCTAATCAACGTGAAGGCCCCTTACAACAAGAAGAAAAGATGTGAGTTTATTCTCAGGGCAGAACCAGTGTATTTTTTGTTAAGTGGCCATTGTAAAACAAAGACTTGTCACAATGCACATTTCACTGTTGATTTCAGAGCCTCTGTGATATTATGACTGACAGCTTTGGGCCCTGGCCTTGACACAAATGTAAATGGCATTGTTGGTTCCCTTTGATTCAGCCGTGGCTGCTCTCTGGTCAATCTAATAAACAATTCTGTATGACCTATGTATTTGGAAAACCCCATATTAATTGCTGATCTGCCCCTTTGGCTTCCTTGTCATGCAATTTACAATAACTAGCACTGTCCTTTTAACTCTAAGGTAACAAGTGGAAGCCCTTTCCCCCACTAATTGTTCTACTGGTTTTACAGTTACCAAGCTGTAAAGCACCTCATCATTCTTGTTAATTCTTTCTTCCTTTTGAGCTGCCAGTTAGTAATCAATTATTACCCTTGTCATTCATGCTGCAGCACAGCAGCTGGTCACAGGAAGCCTCTGTTTCATTGGGCTGTAGCCAATCAGCTCTTTCCAGCTGTCCCTTGCTGTTCTGAATCATAATGTACAGTACTTGTTGCTTTAAAGTTCCTTTACAAGAGTCTTTAAAAAAAAATCTTCCTTCCCAGTTCTCCTGTTACAACCCATATGGCTAAAGCAAACTCCTCAATGCGGTATTTTTATTGTGGGAGTATTTTACATTAGCACAACAGATTTTTTTGTCATAGCTGTCCCATAAAATGGAGAATAACTTGATATAAAGACTGCTGACAGATCAAAGGTTTCACTGGTAAAATGATATGAAAGGCAAAGACATCAGCATCCATCAAGGTCCTGTTAGGATTTGCAAAATAGGGGGTCCTGGGCCTCCCAAGTGAAACCTAGCAGGAAGGTCTGAGAGCCTGCATATCAAATGAAAAGAAAACAAGAGAGGGCACACAGAATATTGGAGGAGGTAGTGACCCACAAAATAGTAGCAACTTGAGCTGCAATGCACCCTGATTAAATTGCAGTGGAAGCAAATGCTCTCATGATCTATATTCTTGTTATTTAACTATGCACATGTTGGAATTGCACTTTGAGTGATCAGTCACATTTCTAGGTGATTATGCGTCGATATTTTAATACAAAGTGATTGAGTGCCTTAATATCACTGTCCTGTTAATATTTGTTCAAAAGCAGTGACTGAAAAATTGTTTATATGAAACTGCTGGGAGATGAAGTTTTATAGAAATATACAACAGAGACATGTCGTACTCCAGAGAAGCAGATTGTTTGGGATAATTGATGCTCCCTTTCATAACACATTTTGCATTCGGTTTTATTTAAATCACATTCAGAGCCTGATCTTGCAGTCCCCCTACTCTTGTGAATATTCCCACTGGTGTCAGTGGGACAAATTACATAATTAAGGGTTAGCAGGCCTGGGTCTTTACTAAAAAAAATATTCTTCGCTCTCTATTATCCTAGGTAATGCTATAGCCTATGAAGGGCCAAATCCAGCCTTGGTGTAACTCACTCCTGACTTTAATGGCATCTCACTGAATTTGACCCAAAGGTACATTAAAAACTCCATCTATAATATATGTGACAGCCCCTAATGGAGTGTAACTAGGTATTAGCAAGAAGCAGCTAGCGTTTACTGCTGCTCTAGCACATAGCAATAAACTCATCTTCACTAACTGAAATACTAAAAATAGACTTGCAAGCATCCCGCACTCTTTACATTGTGTATGTTATGTTTGCTGAGGTGACGGTAATATCTTTCCTGAAAAGGGCATAGTTAATGGCTATAGTCAAAACAGAAGATGAAAGAAAACCATTGAGAGGCCGTTGAGAAATCTCAGACCGGTGTTTCAGGTTCAGTAGTGCGCGGTCTACATTTATTAGTGTTTCCTAGGAGAGAGAACTGCTATGGCTAAGGTTGTATAATGGTTTCCATTCTAAACTTCCTGCTTTCATTTGCCCGCCATTTTGGTTGACATGTTCAAGGTGTGATTTTAACCCAAAGGCGATGTTCTTTTTTCACGGAGATGAGACCCTTTGAAAACTACATGTGGCCCCTGCACTGCGCATTTTTCCAATACGAGGTGCCTCATGGGTGAGGAACAAGCACTGTGACTGTGCAGGGACAGAGGCAAAGATTCTGTTACAGCTCATTTGGTGAGATGTACGTGATGAGAAAAGGGCTTTGTTCAGTCCCTGTGCACCCTGATCCCTTGCCTGAATCATGCTATGTAGGAATTTTGTAGGAGGTCAGTTCCTAAGATGCACTGCACACTAGCTCCTCTCTCTTTCCACTAGAGGTAGAGAGCTCTGGCTAGTTGGAGCTTAGAGAGAAAGGGTAGGTGTACAGAAGAAGGCATGGAGGGCTCCACAAACGGCTTCAGGAATGGAGATAGTTGCAGAAGATGCCTATCCAATGGAGGTCCAACATTGGCTTTTAGGCATCTCCTCCCCCTACAGGTCTGTTGAGGCACTAGCTCCCTTTGTGTGTCCTGTAACAGGTTTGCAGCTTTGGAGACTCCTGGCTGGTCGCGACAGTATGAGGAAGAAGGGGGTGAGTAGACCCATTGAAACAAACTGTATTTGCATAGAAATTCATCCCTGTTCAGAGGACTCAGGCCAAGCCTAAGTTAAAGGGAACTTAAGTGTTGCATGGCCCTTGGGTGGACCATGTGCATACAGGTGAATTTCCGCTCAGTAGCTAAACTTTTTCACATGAATGAGCGGGGGCCTGGAACCACTGAAGCCTTTATGCACAAGGCTCATGCAAGTTTGCATTGAATTTGGATTTTAGTGGGTCCCCAAGCAGTTTAGCCTTCCAAAGCCCTCTATCAAAGCTCCTTTGGTAGACCAGAAGTCTCTATTACTATGAGAAACAGTATGTTATTAGATAGGAAGGATGGCATTGAACTTGGACTCAGACGTAGAGTAGGTCAAAACTCAGAATTTCCATTCCTTAAGAAACTGACCTTTTAAAATTTATTTTTGTTTTAAAAACGTTTCCTGTAAAAATGGAATTGCTGAAAATTTTCATTTTGGAGGACTTTAAATGTTCTTTTTCAATAAAAATACCCAAACATTTTGTTCTGATTTTGACTTTAAAAAACAATTCAAGAAGTTGTTTCAAAATTAAAAATATAAAATTTCATTCCAATATCAAAATGGAGTATTTCACACTGCAATGGATCATTTTGACCTCATTGAATACTCCCCCCCCCTCCATATTTTTATGCACCATAATGAAATTTCATCAAAATCAACACAGCCCCACAGACAGTTTCCATTTCAATGAAGCTACACTCTCCAATTTAATACATTCCATTAGACAGTTTTTGACCAGCTCCACTCAGAAGATCTAGTTTCAGTTCCCAGCTTTGATACAGATATCCTACAACTGGGCAAGTTATTTAATCTGTGTGCTTCAGTTCCCCATATATAAAAACAGCAATAATAATGCTTTCTTATTCCCCATCCTTTGTCTGTCTTGTCTATTGAAGACTATAAGGTATGAGGGCAAGGACCATCTTGTTGCATCTAGCACAGTGGAATCCTGATCTTAGTTGAGACCTATTAGTGTTACCATGAGAAGTGATCATATACTAAAGGTGGTAATGTAACATGCACACATGGCAACAGAGTTAAAGTTACATGTGAAACCTTGACTTTGGCATTTCTTGGAGACACTACTTTCCTGCAGCCCTCTCCTAACTCAGTCCTTACTGGGTCTCAGCAGCCACCCAGTAGCTTCTTGCTACTTCCCTGGTCCCTGCCAGCAACAGTCTTAGGCTCAGTCCTAGCAGTCAGCCAGGAGCTCTCTTGCTCCCCTGGTCCCCACCAGCACTGACCTGTTTTTGGCCCTGCTTTCAGGCAGCCAGGAACACAGTCCTCTCTTCTCCACCTCCAGACAGCAACAACTGGTGTGCTGGTCTGCAGCTGCCTTTATATGACCCTGCCAGGCTCTGATTGGCTGCTCCCTGCAGCCTCTCTCATGGGCTGCTTTCCCCCAACCACTCTAGGCTGCTTGGAGAACTTCTCCTCTGCTCCTTTCTAGGACACGGTCTACACTTACCTTGGCGATTCGGCGGCAGTCGACAGGAGATATGCAAGTGACGTAAATCACTTGCGTATCTCCCTTCGACTTTGCAGCGTCTCCTCCGCGCGGCGTCCATACTGAGCTGCGTGGAAGGGAACAGCGCTCCCTTTGACGCAGTGCTACTCCGCTTATGGGGGTGGTTTTCCTGCGTCACTTCCTGGATAGATTGAGCGCGTCTATACAGACCGCTCAGTCGATCCAGAGCAATCAATGTGACGGCAGCAAATTTTCCGCCGTCAGTGTAGACCCAGACTAGGATAGGGTGGGGCAGGACCCAGAGGCCTCCAGCAGGGGACCTTTGGGCCTAGTCCCCTTGGTTACATGACAGATCAACTTTTTTAGATCTAATGTAATTCTGAAGGATCTATCACCATCCACAGCAGCAAAGGGGATTTCAAGCTACTTTTAATGGGTAGCTGGAGATTCAGTGTTGTAGGGGAATCCAGCAGTGGCATAAAGCTGGTGTAGATGGCTTTATATCAGCTGTATTTTCCCTCTGATGGGCAGGAGGGGGCATGGACAGAGAACACTATGCTCCACCACTCCTGGGTCAGTAGAACAGCCAGCAGGGAACTGTTCTTGTTGGCAAAAGGTAGAGCAGTCCTGGGGCTTCCCTGACTTGTGCCAGGGTCTGAACTAGCCCTCAGTTGTCCCTAAATTCAGGGTGCAGAAAAGTGGTGTAATTGCCTCATTCCCCTTTCCCAGTTGTGCTGAGAAGGGTTCAGCTGATTGATCTCACTGGTTTCACGTTAGCATAACACCGCTGGCTTCCAGGGCTTTACTCCTGATATTCACCAGTATGAGGGGGAAGAGAGCCAGGCCAAGAATATACTGAAGTAAACCACCAGGTAGAATCTGATTTATTTGCCACCCATTTCTAAAACTTTCATTCTTTCGTGGGCATTTACTGTACTTGATCGCTGAGTTCACTAGCCTCTGCTGGGATATCTGACAACAACACGTATCCCCATAATCTCTTCCCCACTCATCACATATTTCACAAATGCAGCTAAAAGAATCCCTTCTAGACCATAGTGTAGCAGCAGCAGCTGACCTGGGGCACAGCAATTTCTTTTCCAGTCTCCTGTCTCGTTACAGCATCTCACATTCCACAGTAATAATGAGTGACCCTTATAAAAATCTTATAGGTAGACACAGGGCAGCCGAGCAGCCTCGGTGCCATTTGTCACCAGCTGCAGGATGTCAAGATTTACATGAAAGTCTCTGAAAAGCTGGGGCCACCATATGGTCATCAATGCCTGAGCAAGGTAAGCAGGATACAACCTATCAATGGATTTCTTGAATCCTAGTTGCTTGTGAGGAGGTTGAACAATACAATATTCCAGGGAAGCAATCAGGTTCAGATCACTCTGTCCTGTGGGAAGACCCATGAAAAAGAACTAAGAAGGGAAACAAAACCCATGAAGTTCCCCTTCCAGAACTCCTGCTGAATCGATCTGGTGGAGTAGAGGGTGGACTTTGTTGCCTCACAATCCCTCACAGAATGAGCCACAGGGTCCAGTTCAAATCCTCCAGGATCTGCAGGATGAGACTATGATCTCAGAAGCTCCTTGCCTCTGTGGAGTCTGTGAGTCCCAAGTAGCGTGACTCCACTGGATCTGCAACATGCTATGGGAAAATGGTAAATGAGTCAAGGAACCAAAAAGAGTTTCCCTATGAAGAAGCCTATAGTTTTCAGCTGATTGAGACCATATCTCATGTCCTTTGTTTCCTTGTGTCCCCTGTTGTCTCTTGTGCTATACTTGTATTGTAAGCCCCTTGGGGGCCGGGGCCATCTTTTTTTCTATGCTTGTACATAACTAAGCACACGGGGTTCTGGTTCATGACTAGGCTTCCTATAGGTGCTATGGTAACACAGATAAATACAGTGCCTCCGAATGCTCTGAGCACAGAGTATTACTGAGTGATTGAGACTTCAGGCACAACCCCTTCTTACAAGGGAAACCAGATCACATGGCACCAGGAATAACTTCTCAGTGTAAACTGAATATACACAAACAACTTTTACTTGGCTGCATGTGCTTTCACTCTGATTCAGCTTCTACTGCCTGTGTGAGTATTGATTTGGTGGCACTCATGCACTACAGGAATAGACAGGGTGCTGTCCTTCAAGAGGGAAAATATTTTAATGAAAAACTAGGAGACAAATGCCTCCAGGAAAGATTTTCTCCCTGTATTTCAGTTGGATCAACATGACAGCACTCTCTCTTCTCTCAAACCAATACATGAATTATTTTTTCTAAATCTCAATTTCCCGTAATTTTGCCCTCCCCTTTTCTTCCCCCGGAATCAGAGGTTTGTGGTGAATAGTTTCCTGAATGCACAAGTTGTCTCATAACATATCACAAACTAAAGAGAACGTCTCTCTGCACTACATGCTGAGGTTTATAGAAATGTGAAACAAAAAACCATACTAACGTTATATTTTAGGGCCACTTCTGATTCTAGCATGCTTGGTGGTATTATCATCCTCATCAGCCCCTGCTATCTAGGAAACTGAAGTGCCACGATGGTCATGGAAAAAGAAACATTGCTGTTGTCTTCTCTAGGCTCATAAGCAAGTCTTTTTCAATGGGAGGCTTTCTGTAGTATGGCCTCCTTGAATGTAGCCAATCACTTTACAGCTGTGGTTCTTCATGCACTTGGATCAGCCTCTTGGATTTCCCAAGTATCAGTTACTCATTTTCAAACTTTGATCCCTAAAGATAAGCACCTGAGGTGTGCTTTTTTTTTGGTGACATTTAAGCCCCTGTTTTTAGACACCTAAATGCAGATGTAAGAACCCATATTCAAAAATATAGTCCATGTGGGTTGTAGGACACTATCTTTGAATCCTCCTATATGTTTCCCCATGTGGCCCACCCTGTGTACCTGAACTTTCTGAAGAACTTCAGGAGCATTCAGTAGCTTCAACCGATCAAGATCTTTAACGTAGGAAACAGTCATGTGAGGTGGTGTCAAAGGCCTTTTAGAGGAAATTGATGCTTTCCATATACGTTTCTTTGATGCAATGCTTAGAAAGAGCCCTGGATTTAAAATTATAAATCAGGTTCCTCACCTGCATACCCAACACAAGTTAAGCCAGGGAATCTTTCTGAAGCCCACAGTCCTCAGACACATTTGAGTTCACTACAGGTGGCCTTTAATTCACTAGCATTGGTATCAGTTCTGGCATAACACTCCCAAAGAAGGTAAAACATAGCATAGTCATGAATGCATGACTCTGGATTAAGGTATCAGGTGTAACACACAACTGGCCAGGAGAGAATTTTTGTTTGATACAAAACATTGAACCTCAAATTCTTTTTTGCTATTTTAAAAATAATTCCTGTTTACTCTATTTATTTGATCAATAACCCAAAACAAGCAAGCATCTGTTGATGACTACGTTTACTTTGCCACAAACGAGAAGTTCGGAGGGGAGAAATACCCGGCAGGCTTAATTGGTGGTTACAAGGGTTGTGAAAATTTGACTTTTTTCAAAGAAAAAAATTGGACCCCTCCCCTCTTTGCAACCAGCTCCATTTTGGAAGCAATCGACACCTTCTGCAATGCTTGTAAAAATGCTTATAGTGTCATCGTTTTCTTGCGCTTCCCTCTCTGTATCCACCTGTTGTCTCTTGTCTTGTGTTTTACATAGTAGCGACTTTGGGGCAAGGAGCATCATTTTGTTCTCTGTTTGTACCACACCTAACACAATGGGGTCCTGGTCTGTGACTGGGGCTCCTAAATGCGGACATATTCATCATCATGACAGGTAGTAGAGACAAATGAACAGAGCAGTGGCCTCGGGAGGCAAAAAAGCTGGGTTCAATTCTCAGTTTTCTGACCTGACGTGACGTGAGCATGGACAAGTCACTAATCTGTCTGGTGCTCCTGCCCTCTGAATGGCAGTGCTTTAAGGTAGGGCCCAAATCTCAGCTGGTGTGTATCAAAGGGTTCTATCCTGGGAGCCAAGATTTCAGATAGGTCAGTAAACGTGACCTTGCTACTACTTTGAGTGGAATACTCCCCCCTCCCCTCTCAATCTATAGGCCATTCCAGATGCTTGTACATAGAATCCTAGAAATCCTAGAATCCTAGAGCTGGAAAGAATCTCAAAAGTTATTAAGTCCAGGCCCTGAGCTGAGGCTGGACCCAGTAAATCTAGACCATACCTGACAGGTGTTTCTCCAGCCTGTTCTTAAAAACTCCCAGTGATGAGGATTCTACAACTTCCCTTAGAAACCTACTCCAGAGCTTACCTACCCTTCAAACTAGACAGGTTTTTCCTATATCTAACCTAAATCCCCCCTTACTGCAGATTAAGCTCATTACTTCTTGTCCTACCTGCAGTGGACATGAAGAACAACTGATCACATTGCACTGGAATTATCGCTGCACTGGCAGAACCCCTGGTGGAATTATCAGTACAATGGTGGAATGATCACTTCCCTAGCTGAATGTCCCATTATACTGGCACACACTATGGGAGAGATCACTACATTGCAAAAATTCTGACTGGCTGGTTATTTCAAGTCTGGAGTTGCTCTGACAAGTTTTTCCTATAGTATCCCCTAATTCAGACACATTGGAACCAGATGTTTCCTTTATGTCGCTACCGATCACAGGAAGAAAAAAAAACTAATGTGAAAAAAAACTTGGCTAGTGACAGCTTGAGTGCAGAATTTTGTAACGCTGAGTCCATGAGCCTTGTATTAAATAAGTTCCAAAACAGGACGTTACAGTGCATGCCTAATATCCCTTTTCTACCACACCCCAGAAACGTCTGTTGTTATCTGAGCCATAAATTGCATTAAAAAGCAGCAATCAAAGAGCATTGCAAAAGATCACATCTATTTCAGCATACAGCCTGTGGAGGTTTCATTAGTTTTATTCTGGCAGGGGGGCGGATAGGTGCCCCACTTTGAGACACAATGCAGCAAAAAGTGCACTTATGTTACTGCAGTTAAAAAAATAATTGTCATGTTTGTTAGCAATATCTCTAAGTAGCAGACTCACATAACGGGTTTAGTGTTTGTTAATTACTGGTCCTGTAATTTAAATAGAACCAGGATAAAAATCAGATCCTAATCTGGCTAGTCATATGGCAATTCATGCTGTCCTTGATTAGAGGCATTCACGCTCTGCGAGTGAAAATGCCACTGTTAATTCTGTGACAAACTCAGAAAGTCTCAATTTAGGAATACAGTTATCAGTAAAGTTTCTGGGGTTTTATCAACTTAGTCTCTTGATCTGTGGGACACCACGAGTTGTGTAGCAGGGGCAAAAGCACTTTAAAAGATAGCTTGCACTTTTTTGAGAAAAGAAAACAACCGGCTGCTATTTATTATTTGGCAGGAACAGAGCACAGGCTTTAGAATTTAAGCAAAAAAGACCTCTGGCAATGAGGAAACGAGCCTAGACATTTTTCATGAATGGGGCAGAGCCGCTTAACTCTGACTGGCTTGTTTTCTTTTCTTCCTATTCACATCACTCAAGTCCCACCTTCCTGCCTTAAAAGGCAGCTCGTTCCCTGGCAGCAAGACAAGTATCTGTTTGATGTCAGCACCCTTTCAGTTGCTTAAAAGCATCTTTTTTTCAAGCCAGTAAATTGAAAGTGACCACCGCGTCGAGAACTAGCCAGTTTCCACCACTCTTTGCAGAACCAGTCTGCTTTCACGTTTGAGAGATATCATTAATTTTCTAATGAATAATGAGATCAGAGAGCCTGCGTGCTGTATTATGTGTAGGAAAAGACGTATGCAAATCAGCATGGCTGTGGTATCTTCCCAGGGGAAATTTAAAGCTTATCATATCATTAAGTCTGATAACAATTCATTTTTTAAAGTAATGCACACACAAAAAAAAGTCCATTCACCATTTATTTGTAATAATATGTTTATAATATGAAAGAGAAAGGTGACAGGATCATATATGAGAAAATGCAACCAGAAATCCTATGCACTTTGCAGACTGCACCATCTACAATCAGAGGCCAGTTTGGAGGGGTTGGGGGAAGGGGGGGAATCCATATATTTACATAGTTTAACTTTGTAAAATATGTTGAATGCAGTTAAAATGCTGTCATAGTTAAACTAATCACAGTCCAATGTGGATTTTGTCTCCCAGCCATCCTGAAGGGGATCCTAATGTTCTTCCAGCATACAGCTTTCAATCATTTGGGGGGACCCTACCAATATTTTTCCAAGACCCCACTAATGACAGAACTCTAGAGCTAAATTCAGATCTCATTTCAGTTAACAGTAAGGTTTCCGAGTCTTGACTACCCCAGCTTTGACTCAGTTTACTCCACTGGAGTTACTCTTGATTTACACCAGCGAAAGTAAAATCAGAATAAGTGGAACTAGGATTTGGCCTCTCATTTTTAAAGGGCATGTTTACCACCTAGAACCCTTTTAATTTGTTATCCTATTCTCCCTTCCTGGTTTTTCCTAGATACCTAGAATATTTAATTTACCAACAGTTATTTTGCAAGTTACAGCTGCATTGCCCAGATGCTTAAAATAGGGTGAGGAAGTAGTGTAACCCTCCCCCTCCCAGCAATACATCTACATAGAAGCTATGTACCCACAGAAGTTTCTACTTCAGTCACTCAAAGAGGCTGTACGGTGCTGCCCTCACCCCACAAAGGTGGCATGTCTGATGGGGTGGGGAATGGGCGCCCTCCACTATGCATTAGCTAGTGCCCGGAGAAGTGTAAATTACAGCTATATAGGTGTAGTTGCAGATGCAGGTAAACACACTCCATTCGGCACCTCTGAAGTCTTGAAAATCCCAACCCAAAGGCAGCTAAGGGAGGCAGATGCCCATGGAATTTCAGGGGGAGCTAGGTGCCTAACTGCTCTTTGAGCCTTGAAAATATCCCACTTTATGCCTGCCTTTGCACTGCCCAGCTATCACAGGGTCACTGAAGCATATTCTCCCCACTCACAGTAAAGCTCTGCTTTCCTTAGCCAAAAAACCAGGTCACAGGATCCACTCACTGCGAGAGCACTTCCTCCTGGATGCTCTGGTGTTAGCTTCTTCCACAGGTCTGACACCCTTCTCTCGCTCATTCACGTGCCCTGCCACCTCTCTCTCTGGGACTCAGAGGGCTCTTTTTGTGGGTTGCCCTCCAGCCAGGTTATCATAAGATCAAAGATCTACTGGACAACTGTCCCAGGCAGGCTTCTGCTCCATTGCCCACTTTGTGCCACTTCCCCAGTGACTTGTAGGGTCCCTGGACTAGGATCCGGAGTAGAGAGTGGGTCTGGGTTTCCCTACATTTAGCAACTGTGGTCTACTTTCTCGATCCCTGTTGCTCTTTCCCTGGATTCCTTCCTACATCTTCTAGCTCCCCTGCTCTGGGTTTTACCAGCCCAAACTCCATCCTCACAGGGAATACCTGCAGACCACTTTCCCTGCAGCCCCTTTCTGCTGCCAAATTCCCAGCTTTATACCAGCCCAATGAATTAATTTTCAAGTAATGAAAAAGAAAACTGCGTGGAGTTCTGTGGTATAAAAACTTCTGTAAAGCCTGATGTGACTTGGGATATTTCTTTAAAGTCTTTTAACATTCAGATTTCCAGTGCCACACAAAAAGGAGTAGCACCTTACTCCATAAGCAGTCCCATTGAAGTCAGTAGGATTGCTTGTGGAGTAAGATGCTCTTCACTGTCAGCACATGGCCCTAAGACATTGATTTCACTTTTGATTTGTCAGTGCCCTTAACTCCCCCTTCTCCCCCTCCCAAGACCCTGCTCTTAGCAGGAATGGACAGGAGGCCATTTAAGGTCTCTATAGTGCAATAGGCTATGTGGGGTTCAATCCTTGTTCCCATATGTACTCTTACTGAAGTCAAATAATGATTGCAGGATTGAGGCTTACATTAGCATTCATCCGGATGCATTCTCAATATCTAAAAGAATGTCCAGTTCTAAGTCACATTATATGCCCTAGAAACAGTCATGAGTTTCACAAGTGTTTGACTAGCTAAATATGTCACATCCCTAACATTCCATTGAGATAACATTAAAAACCAGCTGATGTTCACATGAAGGCCTGCTTCAATTACTTGGAAGTGACAAGGAAGTACTGGGTTGTTTTTCTAATGCATGCTCCTACTAGAAGCTGATGTTATTCTTCAGCAGACTTCCTGTGAAGGAATAAAGCTAAGGCTGGCATTATTCATTCATAAGGCAGGACAGTCATTCAGGGGCCAGACCTTGGAGAGAAATACAGCTGAATGACTACCAACAAGCACATACAAGACTGGCAAATATTGTTTTTTATTGGACATTAAGGGTTAGACTGCTCTTGGCCCTTCTGTGGGTGCATGGGGGAGTAGGCCAGGATACAAAACACCTGCACTACTCCTTGAGCACCCATACAGAGTCAAGGGATATCACAGTCCCTCTGCTTGGTGTTGCCCCTTTGTGCAGCCCAGAAGTTACACTTTGTCTCAAAGGATGTAGGTACATGTCCCTACACTGGCTTATGGAATGCGGTGACAAACTGCCTGATTGGGGAGGATTTGTGGCTGCCTGAGGCCCAGTCCTTCCCTCCGTCGGTCACTTCCACATCTCCTCCTCTAATGACAGTGCCTTTCTCTAGGCAGCACAAAGCATGAACTTCTTATAGTGGAAGCTCTTTGGCGGCAGGGACTGTTTGTTTGTATAGCACCTAGGGCAATGGGGTCTTGGTCACTGACTGAGGTTCTTGGGTGCTACGGGAGTAATTCTCTCTCACATCACTGGTAAGAGTTAAATAATGAGCATGAATCACGGCTTAACACTGCACTTTACCTCTCTCCTGTGAGCAAAGCCAGATATAGAGCTGCATTTTTTTCAGCAGGTGGCCATAGTTCATTATTTCCTATGCTTTTGTATGCGTTCCACAACTACTTGTCGTTTTAACTCTTTTTATAAAAAAAACGAACTTCTTCTTGCTATGGAGCTCACACAGTGTAATGAGCCTGCTGGCTTGTTACAATGCACAGTTCCACATGCAGCCAATAGAGGGCTCCCTAATTCCTTCATCACAGGAAATCAGACCTGGCTCATGAGGTAGCTCATGAGGTTGGAGACAGCAGCCTGAAATCTGGCTGTGGGAGGAAGTCCGGCAGCCTGGGAAGTGGGCGTGAAAGCCAGACGGAGCCATGCCCTGTTGCTTGCAGAGGTAACCACTGCAGGAGGACACAGCACTATGGCCCGCAGATGAGACGCTAGTGTGGACGGATCTGAATAGGACTCCTGTCTTATTGCCGATATAGCGACCTGCCTTTAGGGGCAGGGCAGGAGTGGACATTTTATTCATTCTCGATGACCGTTAAAGAAGTTGTGCCTGGGGTATTTGCATCATTTATTTCAGACGCCCCTCGTAAAGCGATCTTTGTTAATTCACTGAAACCCGAGAACGTTTACGAGACTCCGCCAAGGGCGAGAGCCTCGAGATCCCAGTGCACCTATTTCTGAGGTCACGGTACACCCATCACACCATCAGACACCTGGGGACAAAGGTGCCACAGCACTCTCAGCCACTC
>ML675619.1:2803966-2822804 GCA_007922155.1 Mesoclemmys tuberculata
TTGGTTCCAATAGCAAAGCTCTCTAACCTCCCTTGTCGATGTGAAATAACAGCTGAGTAAGCGAGCGTCCAGCATATACAAGTGTGTCGCTGCTTTTGAGGGAGATTGCAACTGTACGATTTTTTTACCTCCTCCATGAAATACTGGCAAATGGATGCATTATGTTACAGGGCAGTCAACCCAACGTGTTCAAAATGTATGAGTCTGACCAACAAAAACCATGAGATTGGCTTAAAAGTCGTGAGATTTTTAAAAATCTAAAGCCAGCTTTGAGTTTTTTTTTCTTTGCCTTCTGGTTTTTGAGCCTTTAGGGTTCACTTGATTCCCATTTTAAGAGTTTTCTCTGCAGCCAAGAGGACTAGAAACTTATTTTAAGTGAGACTAGAGAGTCTCAGGTTGTCACAGGGCTTCAGGAACCAGGGCAGAAGTTTAATCTCTTGGAGAGTGAAGATACAAAACAACTATCAAAATAATCTGATAGCCATCCAGCATAAAAAACAAGTAGAAGAATCAAATGCATCTCCACAACCCACAGAACACCATCTCCTGAGAGAAAGCATAGCACCAGGAACCATCACCTGGCCACTACACTTGGTCAGCATCAATTTATCAACACTACCTCTAACCAAAGTTGGAAGATCTAGTCTCCAAAAGACTGAACTTCTGCCCCACCACAGAATCTGATACCAAATTAAAATTAAAATGTGGATAGTGTTATTATTCTTGTGAAAGATTCTTTAAAGCAAAAAGTCAGTGGAAGAATTCTGCTAGTTCTCTATGACCACCAAGTCTCCACTGACAGTCATAATAAAAGAGAGTTTTGGACACCCCACAGTTGACAAAACTACACACTTAATCAGGACATTGATTGCTTCAGGGGAAAAAATGGACAGTGAAAATCCTTAACAAACATCACATCCACCACAATGAGAGGCCAGCTATCAGTATCTGAAATCCAGCCACCAGACAGTCATCTAACCTGAAGACTAGAGGGTCACCATCACAATCCTGGACCATGATGGCTAGATTAAGAAGGCCAACTGACAACTTTCCAACACCACCTAATATGAAGAACTCAAAGAAGACTTAACACTTTATATTGGATTCTCAAAGGAAGTCTGCACAACACCTAGGAACTTAAATTCATAACTTTGGTCAACACTAAAAAAGTTATAGAGTGAATAGACCCTGGATATATGGATTACTACAAACACCCACTAACAAAGCCCCCACCTGCACAAAGATGTCCCCCCCCCCCCCCCGCAGACCTGACTGGAGCAGTGTTAACAGCCCCCTTCACCTTGATTGGTCCTTTGAAACAGATGTTAGCTACTTATGCTAAACCAGTGATTCCCAAACTTACTTGATCACTTGTGTCTACTTGTGTCTGTAGTAGTCCAGACCGCCTGCCATACAAATACATATACATTAAAAAACCACACGGCTCTCACTAAATATTAAAAGCGGTAAGGCACTGATTCAAACAGAGCCATTTAAGTATTTCTCTCTCCGGCTCCCCAGCTCGGAAGGCAGCACCACCGCCAGCAATTGTGGAGAAGGGTGACAATGCCAGAACATACCACCCTTACTTATGCTCTGCTGCTGGCAGAGCCACCACTTCAGAGCTGGGCACCTGGCCAGCAGCCGCCACTCTTCATTCTGCCTTCAGAGCTGGGTGGCCAGAGAGTGGCGACTGCTGGCCAGGCACCCAGTTCCAAAGGCAATACCATGCCACCCTTACTTCTGCACTGCTGCAGGGATACACCATGCTTTTGGAGCTAGGTGCTTGGCCAGCAGCCACCACTCTACTCTGCCATCTCACACCCTTCCAAAGAATACTTTGCATGTTCCCTCCAGGGAGGCACACCTACCCCCAGGCTGAGAACCTCTGTGCTAAATAATCTGTTCTACCTTGTATATAATGTGACACTAAGTATGTTTCCCAGATCTGAAGAAGAGATCTGAGGAAGCTCAAAAACATGTCTTTCACCAGCAGATGTTGGTCCAATAAAAGAGATTACCTCATCCACCCTTTGTCTCTCCAATATCCTGGCCCCAACACAGCTATAACACCACTTCATACAAAAATGTCTAACAAACAAGTCTTTCCACTCTCTCTGGGGCTGTTTCTCAACAGGTTATTGGCTCAGCCTGCAACCCCATTGCTGGTTATAATGACTGCTTCTAGAGGCTTGTAGGCAGACAGGAACCCAAACCCACCTTCTACTCTGGTTTCCAGCCCAGGGCCTTGTACTAAAGAGCTAGATCCAGTCCTTTAACTGAGCTGCAATTTTCCCTGGACTACTTTCAGCCCAGCCGCTTAGGATCCCCTCTGTCTCTTCCCTGCTTAATCAGGCTCTCTCCTAGGCCATCTTACCAACAGAGCTTGCTTTATACTCTGAACTTCTTGCCTAGTTTTCTCTCCAGCTTTTTCTCTCCCTAACCTTTATTAACCTTTAAGCCTGGCTTTTTATGGGAAATTGTCTGATTCCTCTCAGGTGGGGGTCATTCTGTAATCAGCCTGGCTTTGCACCAGGCTCCCCAGCTCATGGGGGGCAAGCCACCCTGTTACAAAGGTGTTTTACATTTCACAAGAGCACCTTGCAGAATTAAGACACCAGATTCTTCTATTATGGCCTGATTTTCAATTTATTTAGGTACATATCGGGCCCTCGTTACCCTAGGAATTATTATTTAACATTTAGCTTATGTAGCACTTAGAGGCCTTAACCAAGACAATGCTGGGTATTGTACAAAGATATAGTAAATGACAGTCCTTTCTCTAAAAAGCTTACAATCTAAAGACAAGCCATGACAGGTCGGATGAGGCAAACTGGTGGGTAAGGGGAGGGAAAATGGGTTAACAAACATAAGAGAATGGTTTAGCACACAGTAGCTGTGTGTTTAATTCTCAGCTAGTCAGGAGCAGAAGTCATACAATGCCACCTGCCTACTGCTATGGACTGGAAAGTAGGCAATCTGGCCTAGTAGTCAGAGCAGGAGTCCAGTCTAGTGGGAAGAACACACAACCAGGCTGAGGAATGAAGCCAAGGATTGACACGAGAATCAACTGCCAGTTACTAGAGCTAGGGTCAAGCCAGAGTCAGAACCAGGAATGGGAGCTGAGATCAGATACCAAATGCCAGATCCAAAGGTCAAGCCAATTTCTGACTCTAACTGTGGAGGCCTTCGTCAGAGCCAGGACTAGTAACTGAGAATTGGAGGCAAGGTGTAAAGACAGGGACTGGAGGAGAAGAAAGGCAAGGATCAAGTACAGAAGAGGAGCATAGTGGGAACAGGAGCAGAAGAGGAATAGGATTGGCTACAGACACAAGCAGAGGCAATGCAACCACAACAGGAAATCACCTTGTTGTTCAGACAAGCTTCCTGTGCCTCCTTCTGGCTTAAATAGCATGGTTGGACCAATAAGTAGAGCTGGGTGATCCTGCAATCAGAGCTCCTGTGGGTGGTTGCTTGGCTGAGACTATAGACCTACTAGCTTGTCAGCCCACCAAGACTCAGCGGACATTGAGTGGAGGCCAGGATGCAGTGATTGGGGACTCTCAGGCGTGATTTTCAAGACCTGGGACACCACGTCTAGTTGCTATCAGAAAGCAGTGTTCTCTATGCATTAAGGCAAAAGACACATAGGGTCTCAGCAGCCATTCATGTTCATTATCCTGACAATAACAGCTGCTTCAGAAGAAGGTTCAACACCCCTCCCCCCATAAAGTAGATAGTTACAGACTAAACTGTTCCCAGTGGGGACTTTCGTCCTAATTCACATCAGTTAGAGGCTGTCATATGCCCTTAAGCAGGAGTGTTTATCTCCTTTCTATATCTTCTGCACTATTTACCTATGGAAAACTCGGTGTTATATAAAAGGTCATGAGTCAAACTGAGAAGGAATTATAATGTGGCTAAATTCCAAGGGCAATAGTCTCCTGCTATAGGATACAAGTCATCCTCATTGGAGCCAATAGGAATTACTCAAAACCCAAGGGGAGGAGAATGGGGCCCCAGGACATTTCATAAGAACATAGTATTTGTCAGAGCAGATCAAACCACTGGCCCATGTAGTCCAGTATCATGCCTCCAGCGATATACCTGATTCTTTAGAGGAAGACAAACACTCCCTATCATGGAATCCCCAGGTGTGTCTAGTTTAAAAACCTTTTACTACTGATGGGCATGATCTATGGCCATGCTACTTCTACCTGGGATTTCCCAGAAATGCCTTTGCATATAATACTGCTTGGAGTAATACTCAAATGTCTGCAGGTGATAGTTAGAAAAATTAAGTGCATAATCTAAGGCTACATCTCTACTTGTGATTTCCAGCTCATGTAGATGTAGTCACGCTAGCTTTCATTGAGTTAGCACACTAAAAAATAGTAGTGTAGCCACAGTAGGATGGGCAGCAGTGAGCAGTGGCACAGGCCAGCTATGCAGAGTACAAACCTGCTTGAACCCTATGGGTACATACCTATCACTGCCAGTCCATTCTGCCCATGGCTACCATGGCTACACTACTGCTTTTTGCACACTAGCTCAAGGAACACTAGTGCAAGTACGTGTGCGTGAGCTTGGAATCACACTCTAGGCATAGCCTGAAACTAATTGACCCTAATTCGCACTGCAGGAATAAACAGGAAGAACGTAATTCCAGCTCCATCTGGGCCCATGGAAACTCCACCACCACAAATGGCAGCAGAATATCAAACTGCAAGCATTACATAATCAGGACAAATTCTTATTGGATGATTTGCCCCAAAGATAGCACTAGCTTGAGCTACATCCTGGTCTCTAAGATCCCAGTGTAAAGCCAGGGTAACTCTAGAAATCAATGGATGTGCTCCAGATTTACACTGACATAACTGAGATTAGACTCTGGCCTTACTGTTTCTAGCTGTTTGTGAAAGCAGCTGGCTTTTAGAAATTAAGGGTGTCACATAAATCACAAGTAACAAAGTGGTTCTGGACTTCAGCCTGTAGCAGCTTCTGACCATCTATCTCTGTAAAACTGCTGCTGCTTCAGGCAGCTGTTTTGTATCTAGAAGACTCTCAGTCAAATGGAGTGGACAATCCGGTGTCTTCTACAGCCCCGAGGAAGCAATGACATTTATGCAGACCAGGAAATCGGACAGCGAGGCAGCCTGTGAAATGACATCCGATCAGGGAAAGGACTCTGATGGAAGTCTGCCAAACAAAATAAATGCTATTCCTCTTCTGCTTTGTTGTGGAGGGAAAATGGTGTAAGGTCAAATGTAACCCAGACAACTAAGTAGATCTTTCAAAGAGATATTACCTGTTTATTGTTTTGGACACAGTTCACTATTAAAATACAAGCATAATATGCCACCCATATTTATGCCTTTCCAGAGAGGAAACGTATATGGTTTTGTTGCTCTCTTATACTAAATGTGTACGTCACTCTTATTTAAAAAAGACTGCAGTCCTCTACAGAAATGATCCAGAACAACACTGATATTGCACTGTTTTGGATGACCTATGATGATTATAGAATTTTTTATTTTAAAAAAATAAATAAAGGGAGGCATTCTTATAAAATAGTTGTGTGATGACTACCCATGAGTGGTTAAATGTTTTATTATTGGCATGTGATGAAGAACCAGCAGGCTTGGGTTGGTTGAATACATTCATGGGATCTCCTGTAGAGGACTCTTTCTGTGCCCAGACCATACCTTCATTCTAAGGCTGTTCTAAGGTTCATATAGGCTTTATATTTGATGGATATATTTTTAGTAAGAATTTGTTTAACTAATCAAATATACCATTAGAGCTAGTCTCAAAATCTAGACAGAGTTGTCCACAGATAAGGGATGGGCCACAATAAGAGAAATATATGAATAAAAATGATTTAAGAGAAGTAACTTTTGATACATAAGCATGAACCTGGAATGTTCGTATTAAAGATAGGTTGCACAAGATCCTCCTCTGGTGTAACTGGACTTCAATGGAGCTATACCAATTTACACTAGCAGAAGATCTTGGTTATCCTGCCTTTAATGTTATGTTGGAGAAAGTTCCAGAAGTTTCTTCTCTTAAATCATGTGTATTCATACCCTATATTTCTTTTATTTGGTCTGTTTCAAGATGTGATTGCATTTTAAGAGCTAACAGAATAATTGTCACCTGGATTCCTTTGTGTGGTATGTTGTCTGACCATTACTGAAAGTAGGGGTGAACTAATTAATGAGTTTGTTAATTGGTATTATAAGGTATGGTATTCATCTAAGCATTTAAACTTAAGAAGCTCAGTCAATTTAGTTTACTGAAGAGATAGTTCAGAGGTGTCTTGATCATGATCTTCAAGCACCTACATGGGAGATTGCTGACTGCAGATGGCTCTTTAATCTAGCAGAAAAGTCACAATGAGATCCAATGTCTGGCAGCAGAAGCTAGACAAATTCAGACTAAACATAAGACACATTTTTTTAACAGGGAGGGTAATTACCATTGGAACAATTAACCTCTGGATGTGGTGGATTCTTTATTACTTATAGTGTTTAAATCGAGGCTGGATGTCTTTGTAAAGGTATGCTATTGCTTAAATAGAAGTAATGAACTTGATGCAGAAATCACTGGGTGAGGTTCTTTGGACTATGCTTTATAGGGGATCACATTAGATGATGATCATAAGGGTGCCTTCTGGCCTTAAATCTAGGGATCTATACCAGACCCATCACTTAACTATCTGACCATTTTTTGTATTTGACCTTAAAACACCCAGACAGGTTCAATATATACAGTATGTATGAAACTTAAATATAATAAAAAGTTAAATAAACTGTTGCTTTTCTTTGTCTACCACCATACTAGATCTTCATTTCTGGATCTTTTCCAGAGGTATATCTGACTAGCCACATGCAAAAGACCCACAGCTATAAATCCTTGAATATTTCCATAGAATTTTTTTAAGCATGTCTCGTCTCCAAAGTTAATACTGTTACATAGTTCACTGTCTTTTCTCTCATTTTTACAGCACTAGCTTCCACGCACGTAGCCCCTTTCATCTCAACACGCTTCGCTTTTTATGGTGTACACTTTGCAAACTGTACTGTCAATGCTGGAGCAATGCCCCAAGATGGTAACAGGTGGAGTCGTATTGCTAAAGGTATCATTATTTGCAGAAATACAAAATCAAAATCTTGACCACTTGCAGTCATTAGCAATCCATATGTCATAAAAAGATCTCTCACAGCACAGTTCTCCCATGCTTCAGAATGGATTTAGTACCGAGTCTGAGAGAAGGGCATAACCTCAAACTTCCTAAGTCACCAGTGCAGCTCCCTGTACTGTTCTGCATTTTCTTGGGACGTTTCTCATCCAAGTACTTGGATAGCCAGATTCTGCTTTACTTGTAATTAGAACTAGAACCTAGCAGATGGTAGTGTAGCGGTGTTGCTTAAAGTTTAGCTTGTCTGAAAGCTACTTGTGAGTGAGCACCTGGCAGGCTTTGCAAGGGGCAATGAAAAATCATCAAATTCTTCCCTTCTGAAGTTGGAGCAGCAGCAACTGGTCATATATACTGATTCTACACAGTGTAGTTACAAGACAGCTAAAGGATACTGACATCCAGAGAATCTAAAGAGGGTGTTGTCATGCTGTCTAGAGTGGCTCATAACGGTGAATGCCTATCTCTGGGCAGACTGTCAAAAAGCAGGGCAGACACCACACTACATTTAGATTTCACCAAGACCGTAATAAATGTGAACTCCTGGATCACTATATCAGGCTTACCATGGAGTCACAGACAGTCCCCTTAGATCAGGGGTGGGCAAACTTTTTGGCCTGACGGCCACATCTGGGTATGAAATTGTATGGTGGGCCACGTGGTGGGAGAGGGGGAGTGGTGGCGCTGGGAGGGGGAGCAGCTGCCGTGCTCCAGCCAGGATGCTGCTGGGCCCATAGGGTGGGTGAGGGGTGGGAGGGTTGAGTGCGGGGCGTGGCCACTGTGCTCCAGCCAGGGTGCTGCTGGTCCCATGTGGTGGGAGAAGGGAGGGGGGAATGGGTTGGACTGGGAGGGGGAGCGGCACTGCGCTCTGGCCAGGCCCAGCTGGAGGGCCTGATGAAAAGCTCAAATGGGCCATATATGGTCCGCGGGCCGTAGTTTGCCCACCCCTGCCTTAGATTCTCCAGTCTATCTTGCTGCCCAGACAAACTGAACTTTGTGATAAAAGGTTACTTGAACCAAAAATCACACCACATCAGGTTTCTCCCAGTCCCAAGAGACCAGTCACTTACCCCAGATCAATTGGTACTCCAGATCTTACACCAAAGAGAACACTGGCAGCCAATTCTATAGTAAACGAACTAAAGATTTATTAGCTAAGAAAAGGAAATGAGAGTTTTTGAGAGGTTAAAGCAGGTAAAATATATGTACAGGTGAATTACAGTTTGCAATTCCAAATGATGGCAATGATGTAATAAACTGCCAGTTTCCCAAAAGTCTTTTCAAGGGTACCAAGATTGTCTCTGGGGATCACTGCTTTTGTATCCGCATGGGCTTTTCCTTTGATGATGGAGAGTAAAGAATGCATTTTGAGTCCTTGACTTCCTGTCATCACCCACAATAACCACTTTTTTTGAAACTAGCACTTGTCTGGTAAAGTTCTTCATTTGCATTTCCACAGGGTTTCTTCCCTGTTTGATGCATTATTTAATTACAGGGGTATACAGAATGTAAATGTTTGCCTCTATATTACTACAGGACACACACAGATAAGTGAAAACAATGCAAGAAAACATTCCACTAGTTTTCATGAAGTTTGAACACCAAATACACTCTTACACATTTGACACTTGTGTCTTTAGACTGAATGCGCTTCGGGCAGAGGCTGTCTCTTGTCATGGGTGTATGACCAGCAGAATGGAGCCCCAATCTCAGTTGGATCCTCCGGGTGCTACTACGTTACAAATAGTAAATAATAATAAGCAGCATGCTATTTTTAAAGCAGCAGCTTTACAATCGGTGCTCGCTTTAGCTGTAGGCAGACTAGGCAGCTGCCTAGACCAGCAGATTTCTGAAGGTGGCAGTTTTCTGTAGACTTGCCCAGGTTCCCTCCGTGGGTGGGGGTGGCAGTGGCTGAGGCTGGCAGGCTGGCCTGAAGGAGGTGGCCACCAGCCGGGGCTCTGAGGATCAGGAAGCAGCCCTGAGCCAGGCTGCTG
Source organism: Mesoclemmys tuberculata (assembly GCA_007922155.1). Taxonomy (NCBI): domain Eukaryota; kingdom Metazoa; phylum Chordata; order Testudines; family Chelidae; genus Mesoclemmys; species Mesoclemmys tuberculata. The sequence continues at coordinate 2,813,159 of ML675619.1, forward strand.
GGGAAGCAGCAGCGCTCCTGCCCCCACGCCCAGCACAGGTAAGATTGCATCCTTGGCAGCAGCTCAGAACACCTCCTGGCAGCACTGTGAGTGATGCTGGGGCTTCAGCCACGAGTGCAATGGCCCACTTGGCTCCATGCTGGTACTCAGCCCCCACCTTCTGCTCTGTGTCTAGCCCCCAACAGTCCTGCTGCCCAGCCCACCCTCTACCCTGGCCACCGCCACCATCGTGGATTCACATTCTGGCTGCTGCATCTCTACTTTATTCAGAGAGGGTGAGGAGCTCATCTGTACAGGGGTGGGGTCAGACTGGGGAGTGCAAGGGGTGCTGGGGCAGGCTTGGGGCACAGGCTGGGACGGCCTGTTGGTGTGGAGAGTGGGTGACTGGGTGTGGGGGTAAAGGTGTAGGGACCCCCCATTCTGTCCAGTGGGAAGAAGACCGCTGTCCCCTGTGCAATGGGAATCAGCTTCCCTGGTTCCATGTGGGCTGGGGGTCCATGCTGTCTATTATCTGGGGCCCAATGGGCTGGAAGCTGTCCTTGCCAGTGCCTGGGTCCCATTACGGTTGAGCTGAATGGCTCCAGGAGAAGGAGCCACTGGGTCTCAGTCCCCTTTCAAGCCTTGGGCCCCTCTCAAGCCTCAGGCAGCTGGTGCTGACCTGCCGAGAAGGGTCATTTGGAAGGGGGCCTGACTGGGAGTATTGCCACCCAGGAAGAAGGTCTCAGCTGCTTGCAGGGACTACTGCAGAGATTGGGGATGGATTTTCATCTTGGCCTGGCCTGGCCTGGCTCAGCCCGGCTGAGTGTCACACTGTTCCTATCCCACAGTGTTTGGTATAAAGTCATAGAGTTGAAGGTCAGAAGCGACCACTAGATTGTCAAGTCTGACCTCATCTTTATCACAGGCCACCACCACCACCCAGCAGCCACATACTAACCCTGCGACCAAAACAAGACCAAAGTAGCACGGCCCCCAGGAGACTGGACTATTATGTGCCACAGGCAGACACTAGGAGGGACTGAAGTGAGCAGTTTGCCACCCAGGCCCAGTGGCCTCTGCAGCCCCAGGCCAGGTTCTGCCCCATAAGCCTCTGAGTCAGCTGCACAAGCTTCAGTGTTGGGGATGGCAGTAATGCAGAAGGTGCTGGGGGGTCTGCTGTGAACTTCTAAGGTGCAGTAAGGAGGTGGCACACTGAAGTTTTGCCTAGGGAGGCAGATTGTCTTGAGCAATCTCTGTTCACAAAGCACCATAGACGTATATGCAAATAAAATGATTCTGTGATTTTGAAAGGAAGCCCACTATTTTTTTGAAGCATGTTGCCTGTTAGTTTTGCAGATGTGTTTCTCCTGGAAGTGCCAAAACAGGTTGGATGCTCCATTTTTAACCAAAGTCGAAGGTTGTGCTGAAATAAAGAACATCAATCAAAGGCTGTTAGGCCAGAAGGCCACATTCCTTTCGCTGTTGTTGATTTCACTAGTATCTTTCGTCTGAAAGCCTGTGCTGACAGAGCATCAGAGGAGAACTCCTGGTGTGAGCGAGGATGAGTGAGGGGAGCCATATGTGTCTAGATCCCTGTCAAATGGGTGTCATCAGAGGTCAAGTTCTCAAGCTCAGGAGAGAGGGCCCTCCAGTACCCAATGATTAGTCAAGGGGAGAGTCAGACATCCTTCATAGCAGAGAAACAACATTATATGGAGCGTGACAAGGAGAAGTGGAATACAATACTGGGAGTGCGAAGGGAGATATTGTGCAGGAGTCCAGCAAAACAGGGGAGGACGCAACTGTGTTGCTTCAGATGATTTTCCCCTGGTGAAGGAAACATTTTAAATAAACAAATGGGGCAGATTTTCTGATGATCGTTGCCAGATTTTCTGTTTGTTTGTTTTCGTTCACTGCACCTTTTGGAAATCAGTGCACCATGGCTGGATGAATTTTGAACCTAGGATTCAAACCTCTCTCCACTGATTTATGGTGTGTGAGTTAGTTAGTGTTTGAAAATGGTGATGCTGCATGTTTGTACCAGGAGAGTGCATGGCTCTGTCACGCAGCCTGTAAGTACCTGTGGAGGCAATTCAATTTAATTTCAGAAGTAAGTGGGGGAGGAGGCAAAATGTAGGAGAGGAAAAAGCTCTCACAGGAATGGGGTGATTTCATAGTCCCATGGAATGATGGTGGGAGGGGTAGGGGCATATGAAGGCTTTCTCCATTCCCCTCCAGAGGGAGATGGTGTAAAGTGAGATGATCCTTAATCAAACTTTACTAAACATCAAAAGAGCTTTGACTGATGGATGTGCAAGGGTACAAAGAGGGCTGGGAAACATTTTAGTGGAAGCGATTCACATAATAATAATAGCTGTTCAAAAATGTTTTTTTCCTTTTATGATAAATTGATCTTTCTACTCCCAAATCCGAATGAAAACTCAAAATATTGGATATTTTCATAAAGCAAAACAAAACCCTAAAACGTTTCTATTTAGTACATTAGGAATGGGAAACATCAACAGTTTTGGCTGAAACAAAATGATTTGACATGTTGAAATGAATTTTGAACTGACATTTTGAAACAAACAAAAAAATTTTTCAAAATGTCGAGTGAAGGGAAAGATTTGTATTCTGATTTTCCCAATAGGAAAATTTTAAAAAAATTGTAAGCAATATTAATATTTCTTTGTGCAAAATATCCCTTTCAGTGAAACCAGGTTTTTCAACATGACAAAATTATAGATGAAAAATTTTGAGCCATTTTGTCACATTTATAGCAATTTCCATCCATAAATCTCAAAGGGTTTTTTCAAAGGTAGCGAAGCATCATTATCTTCCTTTAACCAATGGAGAAACTGAAGCACAGAAAGCAGTTTGGTTTTTTTAAAGACTTGGCCAAGGTCACTCAGCAGTGGCAGAAAAAGGAACAGACGGGACAATCTTCTATTTCCTACACTGGTGTGCTACTTACCTACACCTATTCTCAATGACTGCATTTTTTACATGGCTGTCAAAGGAGTCATGACTTTTGTGATTTTTTTTTTTGTGTGGTTGGTTATCTGTGACTTTTGATGTTTTTAGTTTTTTCCATTTGGTTGAGATGGTTAAAACTCTTTCACTGTATACCTTGAGTACTGCCAAGTGAGCTGTGAAAGTAATAGAGCACAGAAACTCAAGGAAGTTCCTACAGTAACGAAAGGGGCCAAGCTAATGAACTCTGTGAATTTTTTAATTCTTCCTGGAGGGAGGAAGCTTTTCTGAGCCAAGAGATAGAAAAAAATGATACCCCCTCCCATGCCTTGGAATATTAGTCTGGGTTTACAAATGGAAGTTCTAGGATGGAAATTTCTTTGTTCACATGTGTCTTCTTATCACAGTACAAGCAGAGTTACTGGACTCGGTTCTCCCCTGATTGCTACACGATATACCATGCCAGTATATCTCCATTGACTTAATGAGAGTTACTCCTGATTGGCACTCATAAAGTCAGACGGGACCAACATGATCAACTAGTCTGACTCCTGCACATTGCAGGCCACGGAACCTCACGCACTCACTCCTGTAATAGGCCTAGGATCTCTAGTCACTGAAGTCCTACTAGTATAAGGAAAATCAGACACAGACCTCTAGGTATTTGCCCTAAAATAGTGTCAGATCTCCGCTGCTATAAACCAGTGTGGCTCCACTGTGATTTACAGTAGCTGTGGATCTGGACCATGACATCTACTTGCTGTGCAAAGCAATATGGCAATGCTTATTTACTCTGCTTTCATGAGTTTTGCTCTTTGCACCATGATCATGCCCTGCATTTGACAAAATTACTGCTCCAATTTTGATTATTTGCTGTTTCTTAAACACCTTCAGAATACCAAAGATTTAAAAGACGGACCCATGAGGCATCCTTCCCCAATACAGTTATGTAGCGTTTGGGAATGAAATGGCAGGGAGGAGCCAGCCAGAGACGGAAGCTGGCACAGCAGCTGCAGAAAGCAGTTCAAGCAGGGACAGAGACATGGATGATGTCATCGGGCTGCTTTTTGCAGTTTTCTCTGAGCATTTTCTCTTCCTTCTCTCTAAATGCTTCCGTCCCCTCCCCTTCTTTGTTTTTCCTTCTAGCTAATAGCTCCACAGAAAGGTTTTAAATAGCAACCCCCACCCCAAAAGTACAACTAACATGAAGTTTGCTGGTGTCATTCACTCTGCTTTTTGCTATGACCCTGTCCTCTCCCTGTGTTTGTCTTCTCTATTCACATTGTAAGCTCTTCAGAGCAGGGACTGTCTCTTATTCTACTTTTGTGCAGTGCCTAGCACAACAGGATCCTGATCTCAACTGGCCCCTGGACACTACCGTAATAAACATGCTAAATAACCATTATAAATAAGGACGATCTTGCCCCTCACCTGAGGAGCTGACAGTTTAAACTAAAAAAACACACACCAGTTAAGATATATCATGTGCTTACTGCATCTTGAAGTGATGTGCTTACTGCATTCCAGGAAGGTGATCAGATACCACACTTTAAGAACCTGAATAGAATAGAATTTTTCCTCCCTTTTGAAAATAATGTAACCTAACACTGTCAATTAACCTTCAAATATATGGAAGACAGTGTAAGAATTTTAAAACAGCCTAAGTGATTTAGGCATCTAAATCCCATTCCCAATTAGACTTAGTTCTTGAGTGCCTAAATCCCTTTTGAAAATGAGACTTGGGGCAAAATTTCCAAAAGCATCTAAATGACTCAGCAACCCATTGACAGTCCATGTGATTTAGGCTCCTGAGGTACATAGATACTTTTGAAAATGTTAGCCATGTTTTGTTTTGTTTTGTTTTTTTGAAGGGATTTGAAAGAGGACACAGCAGTAGGTCAGTGCTTAAGAAAAGGGAGAAAGTGTCAGCTATAGGGGATGGCTTAGAAGGCTAGAGGCCATGAAGGAGAAAAGGATATAAAAGGGGCTTTTAGCAGAGGGGCTGATGAATATTTGTGTATTAGGGGATGCTGTCCAGGACTTTGATCTTCTTTAGCTATTCTGACAGTGTCTTCAGGATGTCAAAAGTGAAAAAATCCAAGAGAGGTGAAAATGCAAATTGAAAGAAGAGTATGAACCAATGGTTTTGGGCTTTGTTTAGTTCATTTTTGTTAAGTGAGTGCTCGGGAAAGATTTAAATGCCCTCAGATCCCTTGGGGATACACATGGTATCAGAACATATATCAAACTGGAAGGTTAAAGTCCTCTGTTCACCCACAAAACAACTACAGCAAGGGAAGCATTTGAGCAGGCTTCCATGCCATACTCCCTCCTATTAATATGCCTCAGGTCTGAACTGTGGGTAGGGCTACTGTATCATGAGACTGTTGGGAACACTTTCCTGGGGTTAGCAGAGGGCCAAGGACAATTGAGGAGCTGCTGGAGATATTTTCAGCAATTGCTTGCAGTTCATGCAAGCTGCAGAAGGGGGAGCCAAAATCCTCCTCCAGTTCAACACCTCCACGTGCACCTCTTCCTCAAACTGCTTCAAGGCTGATTGTCATGACTGGGACATAGGCAGGCTGACCTAGTGGTTAGAGCAGGAGTCAGGTCGGATCAGATACCAGGCAGTCAATGTTGGAGACAGGCCAGAGGGCAAACTGAGAGTCGACTGTCAACAGGCAAGCAGAGTCAGGTTACCAGAGAATCAGAAGCAGGAGACATATTTGAGAGCAGAACCACAAATCAGTAACCAAAATCACGTCAGGTCAGGATACTCAGGAAGTCAAGGCAAGGGAGCAGGACTAGGAAGCACAAGGCACACAGTCAAGGGTAAGATGGATCCCAGTTGCATAGTCATCTTCCTGTTCCTCTGCTGCATTTATATAGAAGCTGTGAACCAATCAGGACTCCCAGCATTCTACCAATCAGATTCCTGGACTGGCATCCTCTATCAGGGTTCAGCTTCTATTCTAGCAACTGTAAGCAGGTCACTGGGTAGCAAGCTGGCCTTTACTAGTGCCTAAGAGCCCCATGGACCAATGTTCAATACCCACAATCTCTTGAAAGGTGCACTTTCAGGGTGATGTGGTACCCAGCTTTTTGGGGTGATTCCTATAGAACATCTGCACAAGTCCAAGAGCATGTATATATTCTGCAGACTTCTAGGTGAGTTCCTCAGGACCATCCCCTACCCAGTCAATAAAATACCATAGCCTGCCATATTTATGTTTAGAGTCAAGGATCTCATGAACCATATGATCTTCATGACCCTGTATCTGTACTATTGGAGAAAGTGGCTGGCTTCTGTGAGGGAAAGGATTTTCTATGTAGGGTCTCAAAACTAATACATGAAACACCAGGTGAATCTTCAGAGAGTGGGGGAAGTTGGGTTCAAAAGTGACTGGATTAACCTGTCATAGGATCTTAAAAGGGCCAAGGCACCAAACATCCAGCTTGTGAGCAGGCCTGTCTGTGTGGAGATGCTCTGTGGAGAGCCATACTTTTTGTCCTACTGCATAGGTAAGCCTTGCTGTTGATGCTGGTCTGCAGTCATTTATAGTCTGCTTTTGCCTTTTACAGATGCTTCTTTACTTTTTCCTTGGTCCAAAAAATCTGAGACACCAAATCTGAGATGGCTGGGTTGGACAAGGGTGCAGGTAATTGTGGGTGGTACCCATAATTGGTAAAACCGGGACTTTGATCCATAGATGAATGGTCTACAATGTTGTTGGCAAATTCCACATGGGGAGAAGTAAGGACCAATTTTCCTGGTGATGACTGATGTAGCATCGCAGATTCTGCTTGAGAATATGGTTGGCCCTTTTCATCTGGCCATGGGACTGGGAATGGTAAATAAAGGAAAGATATGTGTGGACTCCCACCAGATGTAGGATCTCACACCAGAACGAGGCTGTGAATTGAGACCCCTGATTGGAGGTGATGTGCTCTGGAAGGCCATGAAGTAGACTACCATAGCTAATCCAAAATTGGTCTGTCTCTTCATTGGCAGGGAGCCCTGTACAAGGGATGAAGGGGACCATTTTGGTAAAGGTGTCCTACTGTCAAACCTGCCATAAATTTGTTAGACTCTGGTAACTCTCTGAAAAAATCTACAAAAGTGGCTACCCAGGGTTGAGATCAGGTGTCCAAGGCCTGGAGGAGACCACAGGGCATGTGGCTTGGGGTCTTGGCTTGGGCACAAATATCATAGGTGGCAATGAATGACTGCATGGTTGGGTGCATCTGGGGCCACCAAAAGGAGCGGGATGTTAGTTGTTGGGTCTTGAAGTAAACTAAGTTTTATGCCAGGGGAAAATTGTGGCATAGTTGCAGGATTTCAGCCCTTATGAATTCTGGGGGCACATAGAGGTTGCTGGGGGTTCCTTATGTATTTGATCCCTTCCCAGGAGTCATGTGGCTCCCTGTTGATAGTAGCTTTTTCATCAGGTGGAATTTCTGAGGCAGAGGTAGAGTGTATTAAGCTGAGTATATCTCGTGGCAAGCTGAACTGAGAAAGTTACAGGATTTGAGAATGAGGATTGGTCCTCATGGACTGGTACTATATCTTTAAGAGAGAACATCCGCCTTCCCATTTTTGGATCCAGGGTGGTAGGTAATAAAGAAATTGAATCATGAGAAGAATAAGGACCACCGCAGCTGCCACTAGTTTTAGACTTTTGCTCTACATAGGTATTCCAGGTTTTTATGGTCAGTGAACACCTGGGCCAGGTGACAAGCTGCTTCTAGGTAGTGCTACCATTCTGCAAATGTGGTTTTTATTACCAGAAGTTCCTTGTCAAGTGTTTTGTAGTTTAATTTTGCAGGGGTGCGCTTCCTTGAGTAATAAGTTGATGTGTGTAATATTTGTATGGGATCAAATTGCTGGGCAAGGACCACCCAAATCACTGCATTAAAAACATGAGCTTTTACGATGAAGGCTTGTGTGACATTGGGGTGAGTCAATATGGATGCTCTGATAAAAGCAAGTTTCAGCTGATTGAATATATGCTAGATCTCTTGGGATCAATGGAATTGGGCATTTTTGTAGAGGAAAGGAATGAGAGGCTCTATTTGTTTTAAAAAAATTCAGGATAAATCAATAGAAATTGGGAAACCTCAGAAAGCTTTGCAAGTCACGCACTGTGTGGGGAGTCAGCCAGACTTGGACAACTTAGACCTTGCATGGATCCATTTGAATTCCTTCTGGGGATAAGATAAAGCCCAAGAACTCCATGGAGGCCTGATCAAAGGCACTCTTCTTGAGGTTGGTGGAAATGCCGCAAGCATTTGAGGATGGCTTGGACATGAGAAATATGCTGTTCAGGGTAGACAGAGAAGATCAATATATGTTATGTAGGTAGACTACTATATACTGGTCCAGTATGTCTCAGAAGCCATCATTTATAAATGTTGGAAGGTGGCTAGGGCGTTGGTGAACCCAAAGGGCATTACAAGGTAGTCATAGTGGCCATACTGGTTCCTGAAAGCAGTCTTCTACTCATCCCTTCTCTGATTTGCAAGAGGTTGTACAACCCCCATAAGTCTAACTTGGTTAAGATATAGGCAGTCTCCACATGATCCAGCATCCCAGGAACATGGGGTAGCAAGTAACAATTCCTGATAGTTATCTGATTCAGTGAGTGGGAGTCCATGTAGAGTCAGAGACTGCTGTCTTTCTTTTTGACAAATAGTATGGCTGTGCCAACCAGCAAGGTCAACTTATGAATAAAACTTTGGATCAGATTCTCTCAGAGGTATTCTTGGAGCACTGACAGCTGGGGTTCTGATGTGGCATAAATTCATTCAAATAGTATTTTGGCTCCTGGCTGCAGGTCTTCTGGACAGTCATAGTCCTGGTGCAGAGGTAGGGTTTCCACATTCTTCTTTTCAAAAACATTGGCATAGTCTTTGTATTTTGAGCAGAGCTCAAATATAGCTTCAGTGGAAGGTTTTGCCTGGATAGACACTCCTACCTGCATCTCCTAAGGTTTGGATGCCATGACAGGATCTACTGATCCCTAACAATGCTGTGAACAAAACTTTGATGGAAAATTGATTTTGTGTGCTTGCAACAAAATAACTGCGGTGTGGAGGGCCATCCAGGAGATACTGAGGATCAGGGGAGAAGTGTGGAGAATAGATCACACCAAGTTGTAAACACTTCTTGATGCCCCTGAATCACAGCCTCCTGGGGATCTATTTCCTCTGTTACTGGACCAAAAGACAAAGGGGAACCATCAATGGACTCTATAAGGTCAGGAGAGCCCTTGCTTTACAATGGAATTTGCAGGATCTGAGCTGCCACTGTATCTACAAAGACATCAGCTGCACCTGAGTCAATTAGGGATGGTAGGATGGAATCTTGGAGGGGTGCGCCAAGTATGTGCAACTGAACTTGCATCTGCAAGTGCAGAGACCTGGGGCAGGGCTCCATGTATGTTCCAGTTAAGACTGACGTGTGGGGGAGCTCTCTTCCCTGATTCCTTGGAATTTGTATAGGACATGCAGAGATGGAGCGACCCAACTCACATCAGTAGAAACAGAGATGGTGCGGGCGTCATTATTTCTTTTCTGTGGGGGTGAGTTGTTGATGGCCCACATCCATCTGCATTGGCTCAACAGGAGACAGTGGAGAAAAGATCATAGTACCTGGGTTAGAGTTGCAAGTCCACTGTTTTCTCCTTCCTTTTTT
>ML675619.1:2823204-3066906 GCA_007922155.1 Mesoclemmys tuberculata
TAGCCAGGTCCATTCTGCTGACATTGGGCCCACTTCCATGACATAAGTGGTCCATTCAAGCAGTCATGAATGGAATATGGGTGATCTGACCTAGTGGTTGGAGCAGGAGTCAGGCCAGGTCAGATACCAGGATATCAAAGTCTGAGACAGGCCAGAAGGCAAGACTTGAGTGTCAAGAAGCATGCATGTTCAGGTTACTAGAGAATCAGAAGCAGGAGACAAACTTGAGAGCAGAACCATAAACTGGTAACCAGTCAGGGCAGGACACCAGGAAGTCAAGCCAGGGGAGTGGAAGCAGGTGCAGGAAACAAAAGGCACAGAATCCAGGGCAAGGTGGGTCCTAGCTGCATGGACAACTTCCTGTTCTGTGCTGGGTTTATATAGAAGCTATGAACCAATCGGATTTCTCGACTGGATTCCTCTGTCAGGGTTCAACTTCTATCTTAGCAACAGTTAGCAGGTAACTGGGTAGCAGGTTGGAATGTATTAGCTCCTAAGAGCTCTTTAGATCCTGACACTGTTAGAAGATGATCTTGGGCATGGAAAAATAAAAACATGAGGGACATGTGGGTGGAGGTGCTTCCTGCCCAGTGGTTGGCTGAAACACCCAGAATCCTCTGTCATCAGGTGTCAGGGACAACAGAGTGGGGAAGGTGAGGACAAAGCCCCAATGACGACCACAGCAGACATTGATGCTGTTGTAGCTTTACAGCCTTGTAGTCATCAAACACTTGGTGAGTTCCCACAGGAATGAGGCTTGCAAGCAAGGTGTCAAAGTAACAGGAATGTTTCCTCTGCGTCTGGCAGGCATGTGGTGGCTCACATGGAAGGTGGTTTTGTAGGAGGTACCTAAAACAGTATTAACATCAACATGCAAATTCACTCTCACTGTGCCTTTCATCCACATATTTCATAGCCTTCACCCATTTTACTTTTCATTGCAGTTCCTAATGACAGAAGCAAAAGACAAGGAAGATACCATGAATGAGGGGTAGAAAGCCAAGTTTTCTTATGGTTTGCACATAAGCTATGTGGCGTGCAGACAGAACAAAACAATTGTCAATATCTTACCCAACTTTAAAAAAATGTCTGTGCTTATCACAAAACATGTTGTTCCTTGTGAGTATTGTAATCTGTCTTATTCTCATCCCTCCCTTCCCTTCAGAGGAGAACCACAGCACCGAGATACTGCAATGAAAATGCAGGTCATAGAACAGCTGCTAAGATAACTAAGAGCTTTCAAAAAGAATCCCAACAATTGAAGCTTGGTGTATAATACAGAACACACACACACACACAAAGAAAAAGTAAGTTTGTTTTCCACACTGCCCCTTTATCTTGATGTCAAATATATCCCCATGGGAAAAGAAAACATTTCACAGGCAGAACCCATGGACACACACACACATTTTCCCCCTAAGATATTGCAGTGACTGTAGAGTGGCACCCTTCTCTATCTGCTACAAGAAGAGCAAAAGCTTTTGCAAACAGGGGATGCTTTGGGTGTGATATTTACTCTCCTCTGTACTATGCAGTACCATTGTTTGATATGGGGTTATGAAATACACAATGCATTTGGGTAAGGTTAAGAGGTGATTTGATCATGGTTTGTACATACCTACACGGGGATACTGTATAACTTTTTAATCCATCAGACAGAAGCATAACAAAATACAGTGACTGCAGGATAAAGCTATGCAAATTGAAACTAGAAATAAGATGCACATTTTTAATCACTGGCACAACTCCAGCACCTGCAATTTTTAAATTAAGATTGGATGTCTTTCTAAAAAACAAGCGCAAGCTGAACCAGAAGTTATGGGCTTGATGTAGGAATTACTGGGTGAAATTCTGTGCTTTGAGAGGGCCTTCTGGCCTTCAAATCTATGAATCTACCTATCTATCAACCTAGCAAGCTGTGTGTGTGTCACCATCTAACTTCAGTTAGGAAATTGTACTAGAACTGACACTCAGTTCTTCATCAACATTTGAATAATCACCCCCAAAAGGCCAGAGCTTCCTCCATATTGTTTCTGTTTAGAACCCTGAGGGCTAGATTGAAGAAAGACCTCATATAATATACTGATATGTGCATGTACAGCTGTCACCCAAAGACCTACTGAGAATATGGGCTGTACCACAATTACTCCTTAAAGAAGTTTCTCCCTTAGCTCTAGTCATAAGGAGTTGTGTTTTTGAGCCCTGAGTTCTATTCCTGCTGACAACGATGAAGTTCATGTAGCCAGAGGGTGTGGTACAAATGCTCACTCTATAGTCTACTTGGCTACCTGACATTCACACTTTGTGCTAAATAGATACTAAATGTGTCACAAGAAAAGGACAAACAACACAGCTGCTAGTGTGGGAACACAACAGTTGAAGTGGGTTGTTTTTCTGGAGGATGGGGAAGTGGAGAATTCTTGAACTTCAAAAAAGAGAAATGTTTCCAGAGACAGACTTTCATAGTGAAAAAAGATTCTCCTTAAAATGAAAACAAAACTAAAATGCTTATATATAAGCTTGGCAGGGAAGAGAAGTAAGAAGGGTACTTTGAAAGGCTGCTGCTATGCAATCCTGTAGAACTAGAGAATGGGCCCAAACCAAAATTCTGGATCTGAATGAACATCTCCAAACTTTGGAGGAGTTAGAAATCCAAACCTACAAACAAATTTCACAGTTTCTCTTTATTAGTGGCTGAACCAAATTCCCACAGCCAAACACTGTTCAACTTTGGGGTGTTCTAAATCAAGATGTGAGCCTGGATCCAGCCTTTGTGGCTTAGATGCATAGCTGTATATGCCATAGCTCTATGACTGGTTTTTAAGCATATGCCACCATGACAATATTTTCCAAAGATAAAGTAAAAGAGATTGAATGTATAGGGCCTGAGTCTCCTTTCACTTACACACATTTCATACTGGTGTTACTCCTGTGGAGTTACTCCTGAATTACACCTGCAATGAGAAGAAAATCAGGCCCCAGATGTGGGAATTTAGGTAACTGATCTCTAAAGCCCTGCGAATATAAAGAAAGAAAATTCAGCTTATCAAATTATCCATGGATACTATTCAAAATGATGGGATCCTGGTCCCATTGAAGTCAGTGGAAGTTGGGACACAAACTTCAATGGGGCCAGGATTTTAGTCCTTTTCTCTGTGAATTGTCCACAAACTCATCCTGACTTCTGCCAATTTATTTGTCATTATTCATAAGAATTTGCTAAGAACATCTGCCTGACTGATTGTATGCAGGAGTCCCAGCTCTCCATGTCTTTTCCAGCTTCTTCTCTCACCCTATCTATCCAGACTTTCAGGCTTCCTTTGCACTATTGATGAAGAGTCCACTCCCACTATTACCTTCCTATTTGACCTAGAGTATGCTTGGTTGCTTCTCAGATGACAGATCTGCTATAGAAAACCTCCTAGAAGTCTAGCTCCACTTCCAGCCATTGTCTCTTGTTATGCCTTTGTTCTACATTAAAAAGCCATCTTCCATAAAACATCCTCTCCTGATGTAGGTATTTACAAACCATGAGCAAGTCACTTCTTACCCTTCTTTTTGATAAGCTATATAGATTATGTTTTTTTAAGTCTTATATAGTAAGGAAGGTTTTCTAGACCTGAAATTATTCTTGTGGCTCTTTTCTTAACACTTTCCAAGTTTTCAACATTTCTTTTTGAGTGTGGATATTAGAACTGGGCACTGTATTCCAGTTATGGCCTCACCAATGCCATATATGGACTAAATCCACCTCCAGGCGCCTACCTGATATTCCCCTGTTTATGCATCGAAGGACTGCTTGAGCCGTAGTAGCCACAGCATCACACTGTGAGTTCATGTTCAGTTGCTTGTCTACCATGACCTCTTCAGAGTCACAGCTTTGAAGGATACTGCCCCTAGAGTGTAAGTGTGCCATACAGTCTCTGCTTCTAATCAAATCTCTCTATTGTGATGTATATAAAGGAGATGAATTGAGACAAAGGAATGAGAGCCCAATCGAAATGTAGTCTGAACTCCTATATAACACAGGCTCAAGAACCTCACCCAATAATTTCTGCAACAGAATTATAACTTCAGTTTGAGCTATATCATATTTTAAAAGCACCAGAAGATTGTCTGAATTCTGCAAAAAAAAAAAAAAAATTATTTTTTCACAGTATCAAATTAATTGCCCCATATCTCAACCATTTCCATTGGCCTTTTCAGGTCATTTTCTATTGACTGCTTCCTGTATTTTGATCAAGCCAAAAGAGTCCTTTACTAACTTTTAATGCTCATCATTAGAAAATTTTGATAAGTCAAGAGTCTCAGGAGATGTGATATCTTTGTGAATGCAGATCAAAAGCACATTGATCTTTTTTACAGCCGTATCACACTGAAAATTTAGACCCAGTTCAGGAAAGGCATGTATGTAAAACCCATTGACATCAGTTAAGCATATTCTTAAATGCTTTTTCTAAATAGGGAATCAACTTAAGCACCTGCTTAAGTCCTTTCCTAAACAAGGCCATCGTTTTTGATTTGCACTCCACTACCACTCCCAATGTCTTCTGTATGCTCATTTCTCACCTTTTCTTCTCTTTATTTAATGTTCCCGATTATTTTCTCCCAGCTAACCATAATTAACCAAAACAATATATTAAAAGAAAGACATTATCTGACATTACCCAAGGAATATTAGTTTTCATTTTTCCCAAACCAAATCATGTTATTTCCTCCCCCTGTCTTTAACTCCATGATCTCCCTTTGCATTATTGCTCTGTCCTCAGTGGAGTTCACTACTCCTAATATAATGAAACTCACAGGTGATACTAAAGTACTTTTTACTCCCTCTTCCAGGTCATTCATGAAAACATAAATAAGACCTATCTCAACATAACTAATATTAGACACCTCCCTTAACTCAATACTTTCCCATTTATCTCTACCTTTTATATTTACAGGCCCAGATCCTCAGCTGATGTAAATCAGCATAGGCCCATTGCCTTCAGTTAATCTATGTTGATTTATATCAGCTGAGGAACTGGCCCAACGTTTGCTATCTAGTTTTCATCCAAATAATAGTGCTTGTATTCCACCTAATTTGACAAATATTTTCAATGAGCCATAGAAAGATATGCTTTATTAAAATGCACAAACAATGAGAGTCCTCAGTATCCTGGCTTCTGACAGTGACCAGTAGCAGATGCTTCAGAAGGATTGAACAGAACAAGGCAATTATCAAATGATCCATCCACAGTCATCCAGTCCCAGCTTTTGGCAGTCAGAGGTTCAGGGGCAGAGCATGGGTTGAATCCTTGACCAACTTGGCTAATAGCCATTGATGGATTTATCCTCCATGAATTTATCCAATTTTTGTTTGAACCCAGTTGTACTTTTGGCCTTCACAATATCTCTTGGCAATTCCAGTTGCCAATCCACAGGTTGATAATGCTTAGTGTGAAGAAGCACTTCCTTATGTTTGTTTTAAACCTTCTACTTATTATTGTAGTTTCATTGGGTGACCCCTGATTCTTGTGTCATGTAAGGGGATAAATAATAATTCCTTACTCACTTTCTCCACACCATTCATGTTTTTATACACCTCTATCATATCCCCTCTCAGTCATCATTTTTCCAACCTGAACAATCCCAGTGGTTTTCATCTCTTTTCATCTAGAAGCTGTTCCATGCCTTAATAATTTTTGTTTCCCTTCTCTTTATTCTTTCCAATTATAAAATATCTTTTTTGAAATGGGGCAACAAGCATTGCACACAGTATTCAAGGTGTGGGTGCTCCATGGATTTATCTAATGGCATGATGATATTTTCTGTCATCATTTATTCCCTTTTCTAATGACTTCTAACATTTAGCTTTTTTGACTGCTGCTGTGCATTGAGCAGATATTTTCAGAGAACTAGCCATGATGACTGCAGGATCTCTTTCTTGAGAGACCTCATAGTTTTGTATGTATAGTTGGTATTGTGTTTTGCAATGTGCATTTCTTTGCATTTATCAACATTGAATTTCATCTGCTATTTTGTGGCCTGCTCACCTAGTTTTGTAAAATCCCTTTGTACTCTTCACAATCACTTTTGGCCTTAATTATCTTGAGTAATTTACTATCATCTGCAAACTTTGCCACCTCCATTGTGAAAATGGACTATTTATTCGTACCCTTTGTTCCCTATTTTTTTTAGCAGTTATTGATCCATGAGAGGACCTTCCCTCTTATCCCATGACTGCTCACTTTACCTGAGAGCCTTTGGTGAAAGATTTTACAAAAGCCATGTTGACTCTTCCCCAACATATTGTGTTCATCTATGTGTCTGATAATTCTGTTCTTTACTGCAGTTTCAACCAATTTACCTGTAAATTGCCAGGATTGCTTCTGGAGCCCTTTAAAAATCGGCATTACATTAGCTATCCTCCAGTCATCCACTACAAAGTCTGATTAAAGTGATAAGTTACATACAACAGTTCATAGCTCTTCAATTTCACGTTTGAGTTCTTCAGAACTCTTGGGTGAACCCCATCTGGTACCGATGACTTATTAGTGTTTAATTTATCAATTTGTTCCAAAACCTCTTTGACTGATACCTCAATCTGGGACAGTTACTCACATTTGTCAGCTAAAAAGAATGGCTCAAGCATGACAATCTCCCTCACATGCTCTGCTGTGAAAACCGATGCAAAGAATTCATTTAGCCTTGTCTTCCTTGACTGCTATTTTAATATCTTGATAATTCAGTAGCCCCAGTGATTGTTTGGCAGGCTTCCTGTTTCTGATGTACTTAAAAAAAATTTGCTGTTAGTTTTTGTGTCTTTTGCTAGTCACTCCTTAAATTCTTTTTTCACCTTTCTAATTATGCTTTTTTTAAACCTGTCTAATTATGCTTTTGGTGTGCCAGAATTTATGTTCCTTTCTATTTTCCTCAGTAGGCTTTGACTTCCAATTTTTAAATGATGCCTTTTTGCATCTAACCACCTCTTTTATTCTGTTGTTTAGCCATTGTGGTATTTTTCTGGTCCTTTTCAGGTTTTTTTTTATTTGGGTATACATTTAATTTGAGCCTCTATTATGGTGCTTTAAAATAGTTTGCATGAAGCTTGCAAGCATTTCACTCTTATGACTTCATTTTAATTTCCATTTAACTAGCTACCTCATTTTTGTGTAGTTGCCCTTTTGGAAGAGAAATGCTACTGTGAGGAGTTTCTTTGCTATTTTCTGCTCATACAAAAAGAGAAAGTTACTCACCTGGTGCAGTAACTGAGATTATTTGAGATGTGTATCCCTGTGGGTGCTCCACTTCAGATGCTGATACGTCCCGATGCCATTGATCGGTGATTTGTACAGAAGCAGTATTTAAACCACTCATGTGCAGATGGTGTCTTGTGGTGCTTTTGGCATCCTAATCGCTGCTCTTGTGGCCCAACTCCCTCAGTTCCTCTTCTACCGTGGAGAGTTATAGATACTCCAAAGTAGAAGGGAGGTGGGACAGGAGTGGAGCATCCACAGAGACACACATCTCGAAGAACCTCAGTTACTGCACGAGGTGAGTAACTTTTTCTTCTTCTTCGAGTGATGTCCCTGTAGGTGCTCCACTTCAAGTGACTGTACAGCAATGTCCCACTAATGGAGGGTGGACTACAGAGCAGCTTTGGTAACTAATGATAGTACTGTGGACCCTAGCTGAGTGTCCATATTAGCGTTATTTGTAATAGTGTAGTGGTTTATAAACATCTGCTCAGAAGCCCATGTAGCTGCCCTGTATATTTTGGTTATAGGGACGTTATTGAGGAAGGCAACAGAGGTCGTCATTGCTCTAGTGGAGTGAGTTTTAACACAGACTGGAGGTTTTGACTCTGACTTTTCGTAACATATCCTGATATCCATCTAGATAGTCTTTAAATAGAGATTGTGTTACCTTTTGACGTTCTGTCATGGAAACAAATACTCTCGTTAATTTGCGAAACCCTTTAGTTCTGCTGATGTAGAATAATAGTGTTCTGTGCATGTCTAGTGTGTGCCAACTAGCCTCTGACTGATTTTTGTGGAGCTTGGGATAAAACGTGCGCAGGTATAGTGACACTGTTCTTGTGAAAAATAGTATGGGGGTCTGTGCCATAAGGGCCCCTATCTCTCCTACTCTTCTTACTGAGGTAATGGTAACTAGAAACGCCACTTTCATTGATAGATGGAGGAGAGAACAGGTGGCTAGGGGCTCGAAAGTGGCACATGAGAGTCCCCTGAATACCATGTTTAGGTCCCAGGCAGGTGTAGGTTTGGGTATTTCTGGGTCTAAATTTTGAAAGCCTGTCAAAAAGCATTTTATGATGGGGTATGAGAAAATAGGCAAGCCTTGCCTGCTTTGATGGAATGTGCTAAGGCCTCTAGGTGTACCTTGATGGAGCTTAGTGATAATCCTGCTGTTTTTAATTCTAATAGGTATTCAAGTACCAGTGGTAAGGGTGCAAAATTGCTGTTATGGTTTTGTATGGCACCATATTGTAAATTTTTTCCATTTTGCAGATATGTTCTGCGAGTATACGGCTTCCTACTATTAAGCAATATATTTTGACCTGTATGGATCCAAGGAACCACCAGGCTTTCAGCTGGAGCATGCCCAGATTGGGGTGAGTAGTCCTGCCGTCGTTCTCTGATAAGAGGTGTCTCTCCATTGGAAATCTCATTGGGGGGCGGACAGACATTTTTGTTAGGTATGGGTATCATGGTTGTCTGGGCCATGCTGGAGCTATAAGAATGATGAAAGAATAGTCCCATTGTATCTTGTTTATTACTTGTGCTAGCAGAGGGTATGATGGGAATGCGTATAGTAGTGCCCCTTTGCATTCGATTAGGACGGCACCTCCTAGACCTTGGTAAGCCTGACCTGCTCTGGAGCAAAATTGATTGCACTTGTGGTTTGTTCTTGTCGCGAATAGATCTATTGACAGTGTGCCCTAATGATGAAAAATATTGTGTAGGACTGTGTTTCTGGTCTCCCATTCGTGCTCCATCCTGACAATGCTCAGCCTGTCTGCTGTGGTGTTCATGCATCCTGGTAGGTATGAAGCAGATATGTGTACCTCCTGGTTTATGCAGCAATTCCAGAGTATTATGGCCTCGGTGCAACATGAGTGAAAGCGGGTGCCCTCTTGTCTGTTTATGTAAAACATGTATGCCACATTGTCTGTCATGATTTGGACTGAGTCGTGTTTTATTTGTGGCAGGAAATGAATGCATGCTTTGCATACCACTCTCAGTTTGAATAGATTGATGTGTAATTGGGCTTCTGACGGAGTCCATTGACCTGAACAGTGAGGCCCTGCATGTGTGTGTCTCAGCCTATCAATGAGGCATCTGTAGTAATTATGATTGATGGTATCCACTTTTGGAATGGTATGCTTCTGCATAAGTTGTCTGGGTTCATCCAACAGTCCAGGGAGTCCTTGATTATTGATAATCAAATAATGATTATTTGTTCATTCTGTGGCCGCTTGTAGTGAAGACTGAACGCAGCCATCTTGGGAGGCCTCTCATGTGCAGTCTGGCATGTTGTACCACAGAGGTGGTGGCTGCCATATAGCCCAACAGTTGGAGGCACATGTGGGCTATAATACAAGGACTGGTTTTTATCTCTTGGATAAGGTTCGATATTGATTGAAATCTTTGATCTGGTAGAGTTGCTGTTGCTGTGGTTGAGTTGAGTTGTGCTATAAATTCTAGGGTTTGTATTGGTATCGTGACTGATTTCTGAAAGTTTATCTGTAGACCTAGTTCTTGGAAAACATGCATAGTTCTCTG
This sequence comes from Mesoclemmys tuberculata, assembly GCA_007922155.1. NCBI lineage: Eukaryota > Metazoa > Chordata > Testudines > Chelidae > Mesoclemmys > Mesoclemmys tuberculata. Next base: position 2,832,993 of record ML675619.1, read on the forward strand.
TGTATTGTATTCTGCCTCCGCATAAATTGGGCTTCGGAGAAGGCAGTCATCTAGGTACGGAAAGATTATCACACCTAAGTGTTATAAATGTGCCGTGACCACTGAAAATATTTTGGAAAAGACTCTTGGTGCAGTGGATAGGTCAAAGGGTAAAACCGCATGTTGGTAATGTACTGTACTGGCTATAAATGGAAGGAACCGTCGATGGGATGGGTGTATGGTAATATGAAAGTAAGCCTTTAGGTCGAGGGCTGAGAACCAATCTCCTTGTTCTAATGCAGGAATGATCATTGCTAAAAGGTGACCATTTTGAACATGAATGAAGTTGAGTGACTTGAGATCTAGAATTGGTCTCTGCCCCCGCCCAGCATTCTTCTTCGGTGTAAAAAAGTATTGGGAATAAAATCCCCTGCCCCTGTTTTGAAGTGGAACCTTTTCTAGATCTCCCAGCTATATTAAATGTAGCACTCCCTGCTGCAGCAGGTGTTTATGGGAGGAGTCCCTCAAGAGGCATGAAGAGGGAGGTTGGGTGGGTGGGTGGAAAGGACGTGAAGGGGATGGAGTAGCCCGTGTAAATTATTTTCTAGGGCTCATCTATTTGTGGTAAGTGTTGCCCACTTGATGAAAAAGGGGTGCAATCAGTGTCCAAAAATGTCTGGTGTTCCTGCATGCAAGGTGTGTCTCAGATCCTTGACCAAACCCTCAAAACAATTGCTTGGACTGAGCTGGTTGAGAGGAGGTGGAGTGGTTCAGCATTTGCCTTCTCCTCTGTGGCTTTTGCCTATAATTATCATAAGGCCTTTGTTGGTGATTGAAAGAGAATCCCTCTGCTGGTAGGGTTTGTACCTTCTTGAAGGATGGCATATATATGCCCAAGGTTTGGAGGGCCGTTCCGGAGTTCTTCATGGAGTATAGGGTCTCATCTGTCTTTTTTGAGAATAGTTTGTCTTTATCAAAGGGTAAATCTTGAACTTTTGCTTGTAGATCTCTAGGGATGCCAGACAATTGGACCCAGGAGATGCAGCACATAGCAATGGCTGTGGCTGTTGTGTGAGCTGCAGTATCAGCTACATCCAGAGCTGCCTGCAGAGCTGTTTGAACGACCAGCTGATCCTCGTCTACTAGGGATTTCAACTGTGTTTGCTTTGCTTCAGATAAATACTGTTTTAGTTCATTAATTTTACCATAATTGTCATGATCATATTTGGCTAGTAAGGCATTATAATTGGCTATCCTAAATTGCAAGGTTGCTGAGGAGTATACCTTGCATCCAAACAGGTCTAAATATTTATTCTCTTTATCACCTGGAGTATATTTAGGCTGGGATTGTTTGCTTCTGTGATGCACTGCATCCACCACCAGGGAATTGGGAGGAGGGTGAGTGAATAAAAACTCTATACCCTTTGATGGAACATAGTATTTCCCATCAGTCCTCTTACAGGTTGGAGGGATTGATGCTGGTGTTTGCCAGATGGTATCGGCATGTTGCATTATGGCATCGTTGATTGGTAGAGCTATCTTCATATTGGCTGATGTATGTAATATTTGAAGTAACTTATGTTGGGTCTCTTCAACCTCCTCTAGAGGTATGTCCTGAGATATTGCTACACGTCTGAATAATTCTTGAAATTGTTTGAAATCATCTGTCGTAGTCGGCAGGGCAGGCATTACTGTCTCGTCCTGCGACGGGATGAATTGTGGGTAGGGGAGTTCTCCTGCATCCCGTCGTCTGATTCCTCCAGGACCTCATCCTGTGTAGGTGATGGTGGAACAGACTTTTCTAAGGCTGTGGCTGATGTTGAAGGCATGGACTATTGAACGCTACAGGACATGATCAGATCCCCTGTGCCATGTGAGTGGGAAGATCTCTGAGAGAGCAGTTTCATTTGTTCAATCCATTCTCTCATAGTCCTCTCTATCTGAGCCAGTGACCTCAGTGAGGCAATAGATTCTCTTCTGTCTGGGGAAGATCGTTATGCAGAGAAGACTCCCTCATGTGAGCCTTCTTCGTCATTGCTAGACAGTGGAGTGGGAATAGGTGATATAGAGGATTGCGATGCCTGAATATAGGGTGATCTGTCGGTGCCGTAGAGAGGGGAATGAGAAGGCGGCATGTCTTCATGTGTATGGCGCCGAGAGCACTTTGATAGTACCAGTGGTGCCAAGGCTGACTGCTCTATTGGCCCGGTTGCTGGTACTGCGGGTTTTATTTTCTCCCTCACCATTGCCGAAGATGGTGGTGGTGGTGCCGAGGGTGGCGGCATGCATGGCAGTGCGGCTTTTGGCACTGATTTGACTGGTGTCTCTTGTGCCATAACCGGCATGGTTTTTTTGCTTGGTGCTGATGTTCTTGGTGCCAGCAGTAGTAGGCATCTTAGCTGAACTCTCCCTTGAGGTAGACGGTACAGGAGGTAGGGACCTGGTTGGAGACTGCTTTAGTTTTGGCATATCTCTAACAGGTGAGGTCGTGGCTCTTTTCCTTTTCACGTTGGAAGTTTGAGCCCTAGTACTCTGACTCAGAGGCGGACTGTACAGACTTCTCCATGAGAATAAGCTTGAGGCAGAGATTTCTGTCTCGTCAAGTTGGCACTTTAAGCTTAGTGCAGTGCATGCACTTGGCAGGGATATGTCCCTCTCCTAGGCACCTTACACATGCCCGTTCGATATCGGGATTGCCTCCCTCCAGGATTCGCTATGCTAAAACCAAATATATATAAATATGTAACTATGCTAACTTAACTAACTCATCCTATGACTAAAAGCTGTGACAAAACTATGTCTCAACTAACTATTTTTTCATCTTTTATCCTAAGGGGGCCTCAGGCCAGTATCCATCTCAGGCCAGTGACAGTCGAGAAGGAACTGAGGGGGTCAGGCCGCACGAGTGGTGGTTAGAGCGCCAACAGTGCTGTGAGACACCATCCACGCATACACGGCCTGTACAGGCACTGCTGCACAGATCTCCGATCAATGGCACCAGGATGCATCCACAGGGACATCACTCGAAGAAGAATATTACTTTGTTAATTACATTAGGGTCACTCTGACGGAGTGGTTCAGATATATTAGTCTCTTAGACCAGATCCTGTGCTCCACTGAAGACTAAATCAAGATTTGCCTCTCCTCTTGTGGATTCCAGGACTAGCTGCTCCAAGAAGCAGTCATTAATAGTGTCTAGAAACTTTATCTCTATTAAAGTTTCCATCCCATTCTAAGTTAACACATACCCAGTCCATATAGGGATAGTTGAAATCCCGCATTACTATCACGTTGTCTGTTTTTGTAGCTTCTCTAATTTCCCGGGGCATTTCACAATCACCATCACCATCCGAATCAGGTGGTTGGTAGTATATTTCTTCTGCTGTACTCTTATTATTCAAGCATGGAATTTCTATCCATAGAGATTCTATGGTATAGTTTGATTCATTTAAGATTTTGTACTGCATTTGACTCTATGCTTTCTTTCACATATAACACCACTCCCCCACCAGCATGACCTACTCTGTCATTCCTATATATTTTGTACTGTGGAATTACTGTATCCCATTGATTAATATCATTCCACCAAGTTTCTATGATGCCTATTATATCAGTTTCCTCATTTACTAGAAAGCAGTCAAATTCACCGGTCTTAGTATTTACACTAAGTAAATAATCTATTAAATACACTTAGTAAAGGTCTAAGTATTTACACATTAGCATTTGTTTACAAGCACTTACAAAATTTGTCAACATTGCCTTCATGTTGGCAAACTGAATGGGATTCTCTCTCATTTGACTATTTCTCCTTAGCTTTTACCTGTATTTTATCAACTTCTATCCTCTCCTTTTTACTGGGATACAGAGAATCCCCTTTAATAAATCCTCTCCTAAGTGATGTCTCTGTCCGAACCATGTGCTCATCTGCACCTGTCAGCTTTCCTCCAGCCCTTAGTTTAAAACTCCTCTACCAACTTTTTAATTTTACATGATAGCAATCTGGTTCTGTTTCGGGTTAGGTGGAGCCCATCATTACTGTATAGGCTTCTCCTTTTCCAAAAGGTTCCCCACTTCCTAATAAACCTAAATTCCTCTTCCCAATAACATCATCTCTTCCATGCATTGAGCCCCTGCTGTTTGTCCTGTCTAACGGGCCCTCAATGTTGAACTGGAAGCATTTCAGAGAATATCAGAGAAAGGACTTTAATCTTTTGCTTAGCACTCTAAATATGGCCTCTAGGACCTCTCTCTTGCTTTTCCCTAAGTCATTGGTACCTACATGTATCATGACCACTGGCTCCTCCCCAGCACTGCACCTAAGTCTATCTAGATGTCTTGAGAGGCCCGCTGCACCCAGCAGGCAATTCACCATGCGGTTTTCTTGGTCATCACAAACACGGCCATCTATATTTCTACTAATCAAATTCCCCATTACTATTACCTGTTTCTTCCTAATAACTAGAGTCCCCTCCTAGAGAGGGGTATTATCTGTGCAAGAGGATACTATGACATCATCTGGAAGGAGGGTCCCAACTGTGGGATCATTTCCCTCTACTCCAGCTTGATGTTTTCCTTCCCCAAGACTTTCATCCTCCTCAACAGCACAGAGGCTGTCAGAGTGGAGATGGGATGGCTCCACTGTGTCCCTGAAAGTCTCATATATGTACCTCTCTGTCTCTCTTAGCTCCTCCATTTCAGCCACTCTGGTCTGAAGAACCTGTACTCAGCTCTTGCACCGAATGTACTTATGCTGTCTGCCCACAAGGCAGGTAATTGTACATGTTGCATTCAGTATAATAAACAGGATAGCCCCCAATCTGCCTCCTAGGGAGCAGCATGATAATGTACTGTCCCTTGCTATGGGTTAGATGGCAAACTCACAATTTAGCCCTACCTGGGCTTCCCTGGTCAAGGCTCAGAGAGCCCTTAGGAACAAAGATGCATCAACCAACAGTTCCCTTCATTTATAACATGTCAGCATCCATGACTGCCATTTGGACTAGAAGTGGTAAAAAAGCAATCCTCAGAGAAGCGCGTGTTAGGGCCATGTTAAACCTGGAAGACACAAGTCAGCGATCAGTGCTCACCAAGTCCCTCTACCACTCAACTGCCCTGTTAACAAGACGCATCTCTCCTGCATTAAGATCACGTCCACCTTTATTTTTTTTCTAAATTACTTACAAAAATGATTTGCTTGGTAGGACTGCCAGTACCCTTTCCATTCCATGAGGTTCCTGAAACCAGATTACTCATTGCAATGTTCGAGGGTGGAAGTCTCATACAGCCAGCACCCACTCCCTCCCCCCAAAAGGGAGAGCCTGATTTAGGCAGGAGTGGAAACAGATATATAAACCACTTTAAGGAAGACGCACACACCATCTACACAGAGAGAAAAGAAAAGCCATAAGTACAGGAGCACATGCCACCCAATGATTAATCCATTTCCTTAGGATAATAAACCCCATCAAGCTGCATTTCAGAACAGAGTTCATTTTATATCAGAGCTAGCAGATCATCACATAAACACTAAGGGCCATCACTGATTTAAATGAGAGTAAGGTGTCTAAATACCTTTTAAAATCAGGCTGTAAAAAAAGTTCTTGGAACAGTGCCTGAACCATGGTTTGCCCTTGTCCCATTTAAAGCTTTATAGGTGAGTACGTCCATGCCACACAGACAGAAGATCTATGTCGAGCTGGTTGACATTTTTTCATTGAAAAGAATTTGGTGAATTTTTTTTTAAATGAGCTGAACATTTTCCATGGAAATTTTGGTATCATCAGATCTCTTCCATTTTTTAAAAAAGAAAATAAATCATTTTGATATGATTCAAAATGAAAAAGGTCATTTTGATTCAATTCAAAATAACAGATGTCAAGCTTGCTTTGTTTTCTGCCTTTTTCTTCCTTTTTCCAGAAGAGAAACAATTTTTTTTTTCATTTTAACAAACAATTGAAAAATCCTATGAAAAATTTTGAACAAAATGCATTTCATTCATTTCTCTTTATATTTGTGACAGAAAATACTTACCATATTATAACCTGATCTTTTGTAATACATTTATTCATGTCAGCAAATTTTTACTCAAGATGCACTTAACTCCCCCCAAATGCCTTCTAGAGCTTCTGCTGTTCTCTCCGAAAGATCACAAAACATTTTAAAAGTCCATTAAATCAGTTGTACTTCTCCACCACCCCACAAAATTCAGTAGTCGGGCAATGTCAGAGTGGACAAAAGTCCAAGTAGCTATACCCTTTATTTTGAATAAAGACAAGCTACAACTGTCAATGGTGCAAATAACACAAGACAGCTACACTGTCCATGGTGAAAATAAAAAGCTTTAGTTCTCTGAGCCTAAAGATAATACGCAATTATTCTTCAAATACATGTAAAAAAGATCCCTGTAGGAATTGCCATATTAGATCAGAGCAAAGATCTATGTAGACTAATATCTTTGAAAGGGATCAGTAACAGATGCATCAGAGCACAAAATAAAACCCTCATAATGGACAATAGTGCACTAACATGCTTGTGAGAGGAGTCTCTTCCTAACTTCATCTGCTTAGCCTGTATTTTGAAGCATGAGGATTGTTATTCCCTCCTCCATTTATTATCCAGTGTAACTTCAGATATTCTGATTATTCCTCCCAAATGTCTAATCCTTTTTTACCCCTACTAAATTCTGTGACTTAACACATTCTTGTGGCATTGAGTTCCCAGGAAATCCCATTTTTTCATACCCTTTAATCCTGCCATTAATATCCTCATTTTGGAAAACAAATCTGTAGCGCAACAGGTGCTATATTTAAAACCCTTCTCTGACAGGATCTGAACTTTTCTGTGCTGAACATTAATATAGGCAAGAAGCTACAAAACGAATACTATTAGCAGCAGTATTTACTTTTGCAGAACATATCTAAAGCCATTGGCCTTGTGATATTTTATCTACTCTAGCTATCTGGACTGGCTTTAAAAGGGAGCATGCACCTACTGCTTAAACAAACCACCAGTTGTCTAGGCCAGGAGAAATATTCTACAAGTATAAGGGGCAGATTTGTAAAGGTTTTCAGGCACCTAAAGATTTGTAAAGGTTTTCAGGTTTCAGCAAATAGGCTCCTAGTGAGATCTTCAGACGTTCCAAAGCAGTTTAGGAGCCTAAATTCCACTGACTTCAATGGATGTCTATCTGCATTCATAGGTACCCACATACCTTTGTAGACCAGGCCCTATGACGTCTTCCTCTAGCAGAAGGTAAGATCACATTATGTAGGCATAGGTCTGCATTGGAGTTCTGCTGAGCTGCCCTGATTGACCTTCTGAGACATGCAAGGGTAAGCATGGATGCTACACCACTGTGGGACAGTGGACCTGGCTGCTCCTGGAGATTATAGCCCTGTTTCTTGAATCTGGCTGAGCTGTGACTGAGAATAGACCTGAGGGGATGTCAAAGGTTGATTTACACCACTCTAATCCTGAGGCTAGGTTGGTACCCAGCGCCTTAGGACTGCTCTAAGGGTATGCCTGCACAACAGTTTGGACAGATAACAAGGAAGGAATCAGTCCTAGCCTGAAAAAGTAAAAGCGATTTGAGAATTGAATGAATCAGTAAATGTACCAGAACTGAGACGTGTATTGAGGAAGGGTAAATTACCTTGGTGGATACCTACAAGACTTTTCTATAGAGACAAAACCCCTGAATGAACTTTTAAAGTCCAACATAACTTGGCTATGGGGACCAAGCCAAGAAATTGCCTTAAAAGAAGTCAAAGAAATTATCTCAACAGCTCCAGTACTCAACTACTATGATGTGAACAAACCTACAATACTCATTGTGGATGCAAGTAGCTATGGCCTAGGTAGTGTATTGTTGTAACATGGCTCTGCATGGAAGTTTGTTGCATTTTGCTCTCTCACACTCACAGAAGCAGAAATATGGTATGCACAGATTGAAAAGGAGGGTCGGGCAAGCATATCAGTTATAAAAGTTCTCACATGCTATCTGAGTGGATTGGGTTTGTTTATGCTGATAACAAACCATAAACTGCTTGTAACCCTCATGAACAGAAGAGACTTGGATCAAACACCATTGAGATGCTAACATCTATGGCTAAGGATAATGCAATTGAACCCAATTTTTAAACACGTTCCTGGGAAAAATCTGGTAGTAGCAGATTTTCTGTCACAGAGCCCATCATTGTACTTAAGTACCTGTGAGATAGAAGATGACATAAAGGCGTATGTGGATGCTGTGGGCCCATATAGACCAGTGTCAGAAAAGAGACTATGTCAGCTACAAAAAGCAACATTCCCTGTCTGCTTTGCTGTGGCAAACAGCTGCAAAAAGTCCATATTTTGTGCATTTATTACACCTTGTGGCAAAATATACATCTGTTGGACTATGAATTTTTCTAAGCTTGTGAATCTAGAGTGTAAGGTTTTGGCGTCTGATTGGAATTTGTCCTTCTTAGCCTCGGAATTCCCTTGCCTCAGGGATTTTATGATAATTAATTATAGCATTCATGCTGAATCTGTTAACAGCTTCTAAGGTGGTTTCTCATTTGGCAAGTTGCTTAGTTTTGCTATCTCACCAACTCAGATGGATGGGCTATTTGAATATAGGGTTAAGCCTGTTGTTAATTGTAGCTGCTGTGAATGATTTTTATCGGTTAATCCACTAGCCTGGCCGTCTCTGATATTTTCACATTTTGTAGTTCCAATATCAGTTTTCAGCCAATGCATGCAAACGTCTTATAAAACATTCAACATTTTCTCCTTGTCCTTGAATTTTCTGGTGAAAGCATGCTCTTACATAAACCACATTTCTCTGAGGTACAAAGTGTGCACCAAACGTTGCCAGAAACCTTTCCTAGTCATCTTTGCAACTGTCTTCGGTAAAGTCAAAGGTTTTAAAGATACGATTTGTCTGCTTCCCCAAACTGTAAATTGAAGAGCATATTTGTATATCTTCAGTTTCTTTATGGAGTTTTGTAGCAATTTGAAATCTTGCAAAATACTGCTTCCAGTCTGTCCATTGTGAAGGTTTGTCAAAGCTAAAATGCTCCGGGGCATGGAAGTGACCTGTTGATGATAGCCTTCCACCTGTGTTGCTTTCTTTTCCCACCTGCAACCTTTGTTGCTTTGTTCCTTCTGTTAGCAACCTCTGTTGTTGTTTTCCATCTGCTTTTGTTCTGCTCTGGCACTAGTTTACTTCTGACACCATGTCCTGTATTTCTTATATGATATGTTGCAGGGCTGCTACTAGTAGGTCAGGCTTCTGTACTAGAAATGGACTGGCTACAGAGCTTCCCTCCCAGAGAGATACACAGCAGCTGTGTTCACTATAAGATCTTTTAAAAGCTTTGCCCGATATGGCTGAGGTTATTTTAAATAAAGTAATCTAGTGGATGAACAATTAATACAGTTTAGCATTCCACTACAGTGTGATTCTCAGCTTGGGTAGATCTACATGCACTAGCTCTGCTTGAGCTAGCAAGCTAAACATAGCAGTATGACCACAGCTGCATTGGTGGTGGCTCAAGCTAGCCAGTCCAGTATGTATCCAGAGGAGTAGGTGGGACTGTATGCAGGCAGCTAAGTTGTGCAGCCATGGCCACACTGCTGTTTTTAGTATGCTAGCACAAGCAGAGCTAGCATGCGCATGTCTACTTGTGCTGGGAATCGCCTCCCAGCAGCTGTGTAGATATAAGCTAAATTGTGCTGGTTGATAAATATTCGTTATGGGAACCACATGAGTTGGGGCTCACTGGAAGTGGGGCTCACTCCAGCTGTGTCCCCTTTTCCTGCCTATACCATTACATACCCCCTCTGTTGGAGACTGTAAGTGGGGTGTAACATAAAGCCAACTAAGCCAGCCCTGCGTTACCTGGGGATTCCCCTACCCTGGTGGTGTTCTGTACCTGTCTGAGCCATGAGGGAGCCAAGGATCTGACTCTCTGCATCTCCCACTTGCAAAGGGAGCTTTTATTTCCATTGTCACCAGTGGGAATAAATGCTGATGCTGTATATCCGGGGGGCGGGAGGGGGGTGGGAGGGGGAATGTTTACAGTGTAATTCAAGTCCTCCCACTGATTGGGGGAAACAATGGGAAAATGTAAATGTTTACACATGACATCTTGCAAGCTACAATAGCGATAAGCAAAATAAAATATTACATTTAAAAATGCAAGCTTAATAAATATTTACCAGTGTACAAATAGTTGACACAAATAGGCTGTGACTCCAGCAATGGATGAGGCATCCCCTTTAGGACTGTTGCTTCCACTCAACATGTGTTTTAGATAAACAGTCTTCAGACTGATAGCAGCAGTTCTTCCCGCATCATCGCTGTTGGTGTATGTTAATGATTCATTTCACTTGACAGGTCCAGCATCTTTTAGGCTTGTCTACATGGTTCTGTAAGCCGCACTATGATGGTGTAAAGTGCAGCGTGCTCCAAAGTGTTACACTCTAGCTGCCTTGGGTAGATCCTTCTGGCACGACCTAAAAGGTACATAGTTTGCATTATCATAGTAGAACTAGGTACCTTGTAGTTAGAGCGCAGCACTTTATCATTTACAGCGCTGTAGTTTCCATCCTGTAGACAAGCCCTGTGTAAATAAGCCCTTAGTAAACATATGATTCACATATAAAAACTTTATTTCCCATGTGTACCAGATACTTTCATCAATCATTATCTTTAAGAACATATTCAGGTTGTACAGTAACTTATAAACCAACAATATCCTCAGCTAGTGTAAATCGGCATAGCAAACAATGGAGCCACACCAATTTACACTAAGCCACTATCTGTATGTTCATAGGTCCACTTCGCCGCAGTACAGTACTTTTAATACAAAAGAAATATATTGTAATTGTAATGAGCCAAAGAGAAGGAGGGGAGAATTAGGAAAGGGAGAGGAGTGGCACAAAATGTGGGAGACACAGTAAGTCAAAAAAGTATTTTAAATTGTTATTTAAAAAATCTGGTGCCACAATGCTGAAATTGAATACAAATTCTTGTTTGATATAGCTGTCGGGGGACAGTATAGTGTAGGAGGAGGCATTTGAGATACCTGGATGTGGATTGGAGATGAGCCCAATACCATTCTTGTGCAATCACTGTACCTCAGTTTTCCCATCTGTATAATGGGGGTGATACCTGCTATGTAAAATCTTTTGTGATCTATGGAAGAAAAGTGCTATAGAAGAGATATTATTATTATTATTATTAGATGGGCCACATCTAGTGTTGGTGGATTTGGGTACACGTGTTAATACCTTTATAAACGTCACTAGCCCCAGGTAAGTTATAGTTAAATATTGGATGAAATTCCATGACCTGTGTTATGCAGGAGGTCAGACTAGATTATCTAATGATCCTCCTCTGCCCTTAAAGGCTATGAATCTCTAACTAGAGAACTTTTTTGCCATATATAATATTTCCCTTGAACAACCTTAAAATCCTCAAAAGAACAGGAGGTTGCATCAGGTATTTCAATATTTACCAGAAGAAGGAACCAACTGAATCTCAATTTGTATCTGTTATTTCTGCATCAGTACAAATCCTTTCTTTTGGTAAAGTCAAAATGGCCCATCTCCGGACATTGCACATGCATGCATATACACACACACACACGCACATGTGCACAATGGACACACACTTATATCTTTGCTTAGCTGACTATGGACCTGCTTAGAGAGAGCTGATACAATTTTCAAGTTCCCCCAAGTCCAATTTTTAAGGTGATTTAGATACTTGGGCCCCAAACATCAATAGTATTTAGGCATCTAATGCCCACTGATTTCCTAAACACTTTTGAGGATCTGTGCCATAAAGCTAGATTTCCAAAGGTATTTAGGAATCTAAATATGCAGAGTCACCTACTGGAATTTTTTAAAAAAAACACCTGGACAGGTTAGGTGCCTGTAGAGCTGCTGACCCGCTCTGGTCAGCAGCGTCGTGACCCTTCCTCGGGTTCAGGTTCCGAGGCTGGGCCCAGTGTCCTCTCTATGGGGAATCAGCATCTCCGTGTGCTTACCACACAGTCAGTTGCCCCGGCCCTTGGCAGGGCGGGCAGCCAAAGCAGGGTGCCCTCTGGCTAGGGGTGTCGTGGGCTAGAAGCACTCCTTGGCTGGCTAGGGAAGGGGGGAGGGGGACGCAGGCTCACCCGACTCCACTGCGTCCCAGCCCAGGGCCCTACCAGCGGCACAAGGGAGCTGCCACTGTGTCAGCGGGGCTCTGGCTGCAACACGCTGACCTGGGTTTGGCCCTTGTCTCAGCCATGGCCTGTGGCCTCCCTGGGCCACTTCCTCCCACCCAGTCCTGGAGTACCTGCATCCATGTGGGGCCCTCTGGGGCACAGGGGGAGGCAGTGAGCGGGCGTGCAGCTAGTCCCTCGCCGTCGACGGGTGGCAGGTCCGGGAACTCCTGGGGGTCGTCGGCCAATGGCAGCTCCTCCAGGTTGCAGGGCCCCGGGGGCTCCCCTGGTCTCCTGGGGTCTCCCCACACCAGGGAGGGGTCCTCCACCCTGGGCAGCTCTTCCAGGTCAGGACCAGCCTCTGAAGGTTTCTCTCCCTCCACAGGCTGGGGCAGCTGTCCCCAGCTAGTGGGGCCCAGCCGCCCACCTCCCTCCTGTGCACTGGGCAGCCTCCTCCAGCCGCTCGGGCCTGGCGGCCCTACCTGGTCCCTCGGCTCCAGCAGCTCCCTCCAGCCGTCAGGGTCTGGCAGGTCAGGCAGGTCCCACAGGCTGCGATCGGCTGGGCAGCTATCCCAAGCACTCTCGGGGCCCGGGTCAGGCCTGGACCACTGCCTCCAAGGAGGCACATCCATCTCCAGCAGCAGCAGCTTCCCCCTGACTGAGCTGCTGGGCCTGTCTTTTATATTTCCCTCCCGGGCTCTGGCCCCGCCCCTCTGCTTCTGGGCAGCTTGGCCCGCAGGGCCTGGTTCTGTCCAGCAGGGGCAGGAGTGAGCCCTCCTTGGACTCAGGCTCGGAGGTAGGCCATAGCGGCCTGCTATGGTGCCTAACTCTTACTGATTAGATGTTACATGCCTAATTTGTTTAGGTGCTTTTATAAAATCCTGCTGCATGCCTATTTGCATTTTTGGTACCTAAATACCTTTGCAAATTTGTCCCCGGTGTCTAAATCCCATTAATTTACAATGAACTTTCGGACTTGCCTACATGGAGCAATCTGCTCTGCAGGGGGTGTTATTTCTAAAGCGCACTAATGTGTTTCAGGTTAATTGATCCTTGTAGACTATCTTGCTGCTCATTAAAGGTTCTCTAGTGTGCTTTAACATAATGTTTATGTGGACCAATTATTGCACATCACGTTAGTGTGCTTTAGAAATCTCACCACTGTGAGGTGGAATACTCCACTGTGTAGACAAGCCTTTGGGATTTTTAGTACCTAAGTCACTTTTGCAAACAGGACTTGGGCTCCTAAACTACTTGGGGATTTTTTAAAAAGTACCCAGGAACTCCTCTCAGATACGTTTATTCAGTTGTCCCTATTTTTCTCCATAAGTCACCACTTATCTTTGAAAGCCGTCATGACAACCACCAACAATGGTGAGCTTTCCTTCCTATTTTGATCAGCTCTAACCCTTGAGACTCTCTTATAGCAAAGTCATCAAGTTAAATAAGTAAGTATTTGTACATGATTGACAATGTAATGTCCGGGAGATAATCCTTTGTCCTAAGGCTGTAATGCGAGAAATATAGAATTCACTTAGAATTGGTGATAGCAATTCTAGACCCTGGTCCAGCAAACCAATAACAAATATGCTCAATATTAAACAAGTGAGAAATCCCATTGACTTCAGTGAGGCTACTCATAGAAACATAGAAGATTAGAGTTGAAGGGACCTCAGGAGGTCATCTACTCCAACCTCCCTAGGTAATCCATTCCACTGCTTCAACATCCTCCTAGTGAAAAACATTTTCCTAATGTCCAACCTAGACCGCCCCCACTGCAAGCTGAGACCATTGCTCCTTATTCTGTCATCTACTACCATTGAGAACAGCCTGGCTCCATTCTGCCTGGAACCCCCTTTCAGGTAGTTTAAGGCTGCTATCAAATCCCCCCTCATTCTTCTCTTTTGCTAACTAAACAAGCCTAGTTCCCTCAGCCTCTCCTCAGAAGTCTTGTGCTTCAGCCCCCTAATCGTTTTTGTTGCCCTACACTAGACTTTCTCTAACTTGTCCACATTCTTTTTGTAGTGAGGGGCCCAAAATTGGATACAGTACTCCAAATGAGGCCCCTCCAATGCTGAATAGATGGGTATAATCACTTCCCTTGATCTGCTGACAATGCTCCTAGTAATGCAGCCCAATATGCAATTAGCCCTCTTGGCAACCAGGGCACACTGCTGACTCATATCCAGCTTCTTATCTACTGTAACCCCAGGTCTTTTCTGCAGAACTGCTGCCTAGCCTGTCGGTCCCCAGTCTGCAGCTGTGCATGGGATTCTTCCATCCTAAGTGCAGGACTCTGCACTTGTCCTTGTTGAACCTCATTAGATTTCTTTTGGCCCAATCCTCTAATTTGTCTAGGTCACTCTACTCTGTACTCATGCTTAAAGTTAAGCACATGCTTAAGCATTGTGTTGGACAGGAGCCTAGTTTGTATTAAACTCTGTAGAAGTTCAACCAAATCTAAGGGGAAGTTGTGAAATACTCATGTAATAACATTAATATTGGAGCATTCTCGCTATTAATTGTAATCGCTTTAATAATGATATACTCAGTATTTATGGTAATAACATTCTGCACTGAAGGATTATTCTTTTATGGTTCATTTCACCAACATTAATACTGAAAGAATGGTAAGAGACTGCTCTTCCAGGGGCTTTGATACTATGTCCATGTGATGCATCCTAAAGCATTCTGGGTTGTCTAAGCTTGCAGTGGTAGTGATAGGTTCCCTAGTTTTGCTCTATTTAATTATTAAGGGTATAACCTGATTTCTTTGTTGATTTCCCCTTGTTATAAAGACTTACTCCTTTTTCTTTCTACTTCTCTTCTTAGAAAGCCTCCCTCCTCCTCCCTGTCAGTGTTGTTCCTTTGTGGATCTCTTTCTTTACTTCTTTGTATATCTCTTTTTCTTTCCTTGATTTGTCAATAATGTCCTTTAAGGCTCCATTTCTCTTCCCAAATTAAAAAAAGAAAAGATCAATGTACACAATATTACTATATCATGCCTTATTTTTTTCACTTCTGTCCTTTCTCCCACCTTTTTTATTTTTGTAGTTCTCTTGTGCAGCTTTCCTCCCCATTTTCTGCAGGTTTCTTCAGCTTCTTATTTTTCTTTTCTCCTTCTGTCACTTTTACCAAATTTAATTGGCATGCTTTCTTCTAGCTCTCATAAAAAGCTTTACTTTTTTTTACCTTCTCTTTTCAACTGGTTTTCTGAATTGCAGTCGCACCAACTCTGCTTTCCTGACTGCAGAGTCATAGCAGCTGTGATACAGAGGAGCAACTGAAAAGAAAATGCTAATAGGGTTTTTTATAGAATACATTAAAAAAGCTTGGATTAAAAAAAATGTTCTTGATGTACATTCTACACCTCAAATACCAACAATAGGACAGACTTTGCAGTTCCTTGAGTGTTTCTTTCTTGGATATACAGCATCTGCAAGCTCATATATTATTTACCTGTCTCCCTAAACCACAGGTAATGTGTAAGTTGAGTTAATGTTTTCCCTCCCTGCAGCCTGTCTTGAATTTATATGTAATTTAATTTACCATGTGCTTAGTAGGAATATCATCGTTAGTGCATAAGTCTGTAGCAGAGAGACGTGTTACAACATGGGGTTATGTAGAGCACAAACTCTAAATGAAAAGCCATTAAGAGTATGACAATACACACATTTCACTAGACACTTTAAAGACAGAATGTGGCAAATTCTGCAAACATTTATCCACAAATATTCACAAGAATCTATACAAGAATTTGCTTCAGCCTTGCTCATGTCCCTTTCATTTTTGCTCTCTTTGAACATTTGTACCGTTGAACTGAATTGTCATGAACAGTCATGAAAAGCAGATTTCAACATTGCATGTGTGAGAGTTTACAGATATAAGCATCCATGCCAAAAGAGTGTGCACACTCACCAGTCAGGAAACAGAAAAAACAGAGTGTGACTTATCTAACAAATCACAACAGAGCAACATGGCTTTACTAGTGAATACTCAGATAGCTGTTTGAGATTAAGCAAGAAAATTTGAATAGAAAACCTCCAACTCTGAATACTTGTAAATAAAATGGAGGAAATGCCAATCTCCTGGTGGATATTCCATAAGCAGTAGAGGAAGAAAATTGCACTAGTTAAATGATTTGTCATGATATATTCATCAGTAGAGCTGGCTGGGAAATGGATTTTTTTCCTGCGCAGAATTTTGATGAAAAGAAAATTTTTAGTTTTTGTCAGTTTTTTGGCAAAAAAGAAAATCCTGAAACCAATTTTTGTCCTTATTTTCAGCAGCCAAAGACCCATTTTTTTCCAGTTTATAACCTGACCAAAAAAACCCAAACCAAAACAAAAAGCCAATCAAGAGCCGCCCCTCAAAAATTTTTGACAAAAAACCCCCAGATTTTCCCCCCACAAAAATTCCTTTTTTAAATCAATCCCCTCCTCATTTTCCATTGAGGAAATGTTTTAATGGGAAAAGTTTGAGCTCTATTCACCAGCTGTAAGTGAGAGTTATGAGTACAGATTCACACAGCAAGCCTCAACCTGCACTGCTTGCATACTCAAAACTCCTGCTGACTTCAGAGGGAGTTGGGGTGTGACAGACAGGCAGGATCAGGACCAAGGAATTTAAATAGGGGGATTCTGGGAATCAAGACATGGGTTCTGGTCCCAGTTGCACTCATTGGGTGATCTTAGGCACAGACAGCATTCTGTCGCAGTGCTTTGCCTCAGTTTCCCCATCTATAAAATGGGAATAATACCCTTTTTTGTAAAGTGTTCTGAGATGCTTGGGTGAAAATTGGTATGTAAATACAAAATACACTTATTATAGGAGCAGCTCCCATTGGCTTCAGTGGGAGCTGTTTGTATGCTGCAGCTGCTGTGGAATCAGACTTAGGATGTTTATCAACTGAATTTGGAAAAAACTTCGTGTAAAAGGAGTAAGAAAACCACCAAGAAGAAAACACTAGCTAGAGAGTATTCCCACTTGCATCCAAAGCTAAAAGAAGTTTGGGGGTGATCAAGCACCTTGGAATCAACGTTGTGTGCATTCTAGTAGCTTCCCCCCCCCCCGTGTTTTAGTGTGATGTGTATGTTTATTATGAAACCCTGATTAAAATATTTGAGCAGGTGTTAACCTTTGATTGTTTCTTTGTGTTTTGACCATGTTTAAAAAAATCCCTCTCAACAATGTGTTTCAGGGCACAACAGTTCCTGATGGACACCCAGGCCATCCGGATGCCCTGCCTAGCTATGCAGTTTCTGCAGAATGAGGTGGCACAGAAGGCAAGGGATCATTTAGAATGAATAGAGCCCTTGGCCTGCCATTTAAACCATCCAGCCACTCTCTGTGTTCTTTGTCTGGGCCAAACAAGCTCCATATCATTACTCCGGCATTTTGCTTGCCCAGTCTCATTATTAGGTGAATTAGCTGTGGGAACTAAATCCATGACAAAACAAGAGGGGGTGGAATTGGCACACACAAAAAAAGGCTTTCCCAGCTCAAGCTAACAACTTATGCCTATTAGCTAAAAATGATCATTAGAAAATTCCCCCACAGCCATAAGGCTTAGTTCGGAGCAAGTTTCACGTATGCACTTGCCCTGTTACATGCATACACACAACCAGCCTTAAAGAAACATATCCACCAGCACTGCACTAGGATGCAAACATGGGGCTTTCTAACTTGCTTGAGCATCCTGATGTCTTTAAATAAATGTTGTGCTTTTTGTTCTTGCTGCCTTTAATAAGATGTGGTTTTAAAAAGACTTGGAGAAAATGAAACAAATGATAATTTTATGATCTTTTTTTTTAAAAAAAAAGCAGAAGAAAGGGAAGGATGCAAGGAAAGTGTCAAGCGTATCAACCTGGCTAACAGTGAAACAGCTGAGTTCCAATAGGCCTTCATTAGTTATTTTTTTTTTTTCATATGGGGTAAACCACAGCAACATGATTGAGATGCAGACCTTGAGGGGAGGCGCTCCCTCTAAAAACCAGTAAGGAGATTATATAATCCTCCTTCAAATCCCATTTTAAAATGAACCTCTACAAAACATTAGGCAATGGATAAAATTTTCGAAACTGCCTAAGTGGTTTAGGAGCATTTCTCTCTTTTTGGAGAAGGGACTTTGGAACTTAGGGGCATATTTTTAAAGGTACTTTGGTGCCTACCGATGCAGATAGATGCCCAGTGGGATTTTCAAAACTGACTAAGCAAGCTAGATGCCTAACTCCTATTGATTTCAAATTCACACTGGTGCCAAACAAGCATCCAAAGGGTCAGATTTACAAAGCTGTGTCTCAGTTTTAATTAAACTTAGACTCCTAAGTGCCAGCTAAGGGCTTGGGCACCTTTATGATTTTTTTCCAATGGTGAGGTACTCACTTTCTTATTATACTAACTAGCACAGATTGAAATTTGTCAACAGTTACTATTTTGACAAAACTTTCATTAGAATTTTGAATTTCAACCAAAAACAGGCTGAAAATTTCAACAATTTATTTTTCAAAAGCATTATTTCATTTCTGACAAGGTCTAATGAACAATCATTTCATAGTAACCTTGTGCTGCCATCTCCCTCCTTGCAACCATTTGATTGTACCCTGTGTTCTCTCACTCACAACTTCATCCATATCAGGTTCCTCAAGAGCTGCAGCTTAAATGGTGTAGACTGCTCTAGCTGATGCCCTTTGAAATCCATAATATCCTCCAGGAACAGGGATGGGACAGCATCTCCCAGCAGGGCAGCCATCACTGCTACCAGCCTCCATGCTCATTACTGGCATGTTGCCTAAATCTTATTTTAGGACTTGAATCTAAAGTGATGAAAATGTTAGTGTCTGGACTATGCTGTGATGGAATTACTTGTGTTATTAAACAGGCTCTATTTTTTGGATACCTTATGTGATGTAACTGGGAAGAGACCTTTGATAATTTCTTTAGAATGTACTTTTGCACATTTTTACTATTTTCTAATGCTGAGTTCTTTTTAAATAGTGTAATGGTTTTTCTAAGGAAATGGTGAAAGCCCCATTACCTGAGACATTTCACGCAAAGCAGAACAAGCCTCTGGAGAATCTACTACAAAAAACACTTCTTTGTTGGCCGCTGAAATGAAGAAGCTGAACTAAGAAGTATTTCCCAGCCATAGGTTGCATGGATCTGATTCTTCTCTGATCATTGCAAATGAGAAGTAACTCACTAAAGTCAATGGATTTATGCCGCTATATGGGTGTGAGAAGACAATTGGGCCCTATTCTTCTATTCTTCTCAGTCTACTTATCAGATATGTATGCACACCATATCAGCTTGCAGACCTGTTGGCAGCCTTAGCAGAGAGGCTAAGGGTTGGATGGTAATAGCGGATATACATCGTTCCAGGTCAGAGCTGAGGCTGCATGAGGGGATCCTGCATTGCCATTGCCGTTGCCAATTCTGTGCCTCTTTGATTAAATAGACAACTCTGGTCTCCCTGGATGTTAACCTGGCATCTCTCAGCAGCACTCCATTCATTTAAAGATTTTGTTTGGTGTATCTTCTTATGTAGAGATATACTTTGTCACATCACAACACAAGGTCACCCTGTGTGTGTTGCCATGGATCACTATCCAGGGACATTGAAAGAGAAATCTAAGATCGATTTTTGTTCAGATGGCCGTTATCAGTCTTTGGAAATTTAACATGACACATACACCTGGAGCAGACTTTACACCTGAAACTACGCTCCTTACAATCTGACAAACGGCCCTAATGTCTTCATACATCCAATGAGTATTGGTCATTTTATTGTACACTCACCTTCCTTCAAGTCTTGTGAAGTCTGTCTACTGTTCCAGCTGTGCTAGTGAACGCAGTCTTAGCAGAAGACTTACCAGTATTTCCCTCCCTTGTGGGGCATTTCCTACACATAAAAGTGTCTCTCTTTCTGGTAGGTTGAAACAAAGAATGCTCAGGATATTCTGACTCCTAATTGAACAGAGGGGACCAGGAGATTGGCACTCGATGCAGGATAAACATCTTAGAATATTTAAGTAACTTTTCTATTACTTCCTTTTAAAAAAGTGTTTCTAAAACAGCAGACCATGAGCAATAAACAGGATGATATTCTTCTCTGCTTTATTATAAAGGGAGAATGTTGAATCCTTACAAGACAAAAATTAGGCTTAGGAAAATAAAAGTTTTACAAAACTTAATGGAGCAAATCCCCTGGGACTCAGCACCAACATCAGTGATCCTGAGCAAGGGGTATTTCGGATGGTTATGGATCACATAATTTGGCCCACTGTACTACTTTTTTAAAGCCAGGAAACCAATATAATTCTCAATATAATTCTATGACATTGAAAAAACTAAACATCAAAAACTGAGAACGTCAGAGAGGAAGTGATGTGGATAGAATCCAGAAGTTCTGTTTCCCTTTCTTCTATTCAAACCACCAGATCACATTTTCCACAAAGGGGAATTAAGATTTAGGAAAATGCTAATAAAGGCCAAAATATTAATGTTCAGAGGCCTCTCTAAGGTTGTCAAAGGAAGCAAACCAGTGGCATTTGGCAAAAAGGTTTGTGGAACTGGATATATTATTCTGAACTGAAATTTTCCACTTAGCTATAGCAGGTATTTGTTGTATCCTCTGTAATTAATGTTGCAGAACAGTCCATTATAACCCACTGCTTTCAGATGGTAGAACTTTCCAGAATATTCACCTTTTGGGCTGACTTTTCCACCCTGAATCTCTGGCTAAAGGTGAATTTCTTTGGACAGTTTGAAAAAATATGTTTTTTCCCAGCTATAGAACAGTGACAAAAATGTACTTTACTAAAAAAAGTCACTTTTTTTAGCTTGGCAAATTTAAAAACTGATGAAGCTTTAAAATGTTAAATTTGACATATCAGAAATTCTTTGTGAGTAGTTCATTTTTGCTAAAATGCAGAAATTCTGACTGTAGAGTAACAACATTATGCACAACTGAGGATGTTCAAAAGAATAAAACCTATTAGACCTGATTTTGTTCTCACAAAAATGTAAATCTGAAGCCATGCCAATGGCTTCAATGGAGTTAATCTACATTTATGTTGGTGTAAATAAGAGCAGAATCAGGCCCTTTGTATTTAAATTGAAATATTAAGCAGAAATGTAACGTACATGAGTACATGTGCAGGTTAAGTGTGAAATTAATGGAAGTTGAAGACACCAGGCTGGCCAAAAAATGTAACTTTTATTTTTAAATGGATAAATAGATTTTAGATTAAACAAAAACATCGAGGAAGATATGTTTTCTTTAATTTTTCTCCAGAAAAACAAAAACCTGAAAAATGTCAAATGTGGGGGATTTTCAGATTTATCTTTTTCTATTTTTAGTAATTTTTGGCCAAAATTTTTTAGTTTTCAGCAATTTTCATTTCTTCCATGAAAAGTTGAAATTTTATAAAGGAAAAGTTTCATTTGCATTAAAACTTTTAGCAGGAATGCCCTCTTCCATCTTCCATCTAGTTTTAAAGGAGACACTCAGAATCTTTTAGGATTTGGACTTTTATAATTCATGAGGATACCCCTATGTATTAGATTCATTGAATGTGATGTATACATTATAAAGCACTTGTAGAGTTTTCAGACCAATCTGCTTTTGAGAAATGTTATTACAAAATAAGTTAGAAAGTGTTCTATGAACTGAACAAATGGTTTCTTTTTGGGTGAAATCCCTCAAAAATGCTTATCCAATCAATCTCAATTTTTTTTACAAAAATGTTTTATGTCTGTTCCCTCACAAGCAAAAACCAAATTCAGTGTGAAAGAAGCTTTTACAGAAAGTTACAGTGGATGTAAATCAAAACTAGGTATTCAATAGAAAATGTGTCATTTATTCAGTGAAATTTGCCCTTTTTTTGGATCACAAATTGTTGGAGCTGTTCAAAACTTTTGTGATGAAACAGCTTTCCATTGAAAAATGCAATTTTGTTACAAACAAAATATTTTGTGGGAACTGTAGATTTCAAGGAAGTTTTCAAGGGGAAAGGCTTCGGAAGTGCTTTTTACACTAACACTCAATGAGATCTAATGCTTTGGACTATCTTTATGAAATAAATTATCTGATCCTGCAAGTTTCTGAGTGTCTCTTTTAGAACTAGTTGGACAATGCTTAGTTTTAATAGTGTCAAAATGTTTCAGTTTTACTTTCGCTTCAATTGAATTCAGGTAGACTTTCATATTACGTCAATTAATTAATTAATTTCTGTGACTAATTCTTGGTCTAATTCTCATTTATGAGCATAAGCATCTTGCTGCAGATATTTGAACTTCAAGCTATTTCATTGGAAACATGAGAATATGTTTCTGTTCCCTGTATGGATAAGCATAATTTTTACAGTCAGGTTCTACTGCAAAGAGCAAATGTACATCCCAAATACACTGTATGCAGTTCTTTGCTAGTATATTTAGGTAGACTAAGTACAAAAAGTAGGCAGGGTTGGAATGAATTTGCTTAAAAATGTGAATGAAAATTAACCAAAGACATTTTGTGATATTCAACCTTAATAACGTAAAGCCAGATCCTAAACTGGTATAAATCAATGTCGCTGCATTAATGCTAATGGATCTGAATCAATATTATACTGATTATTAATTATTATTATTACCATTGTGCATAATGTGGCTCCATTTTTTCTGTCTTTCAAGAAGTGAACTATTGTACGTGGCCTCCAGTTCAGAACTTGGTCTAATTCCAAGAATGTCTCAAAACATTCACTATATCGTTTCTGCTGGGAAAAATCCTCTCTCAATTTACTGTTAGCACTCTGATCCAAAAATAAAATGTACAGTACATAATAAGTGTGGTCAGATAGTATTTTCCCAGCTGGAAAGATGGAACTCTTTAATTGGCATATAAATAAAAAGAGACCCAATTCGGCTGATATTTTAAAAGAATGAAAGGTTTGTCATTGACTTCAATAGGCACAGAATTGGTCCTTTCCTTTAATATGGGAGGGGGGGAAGATGAAAATACTCCCTTATCAAATACAAATAAAGAGACAACTCCAAAGCCCCCTGAAATCACTGCAAGCCTTCCACTGATTTCAGGGACTCTGGATCAGGCCCGTAAAGCTCCTAGCATGTCTTGCCTCCCCGTATTATGCCTTTTTATCTGAGAAATTATAATTCAAATGGTTATGAGTTTGTATACTCAAAGTAAGCCTGTCATAGTCTTTAAACATGGATGAGGTGCCAAACAAACATATGCTTAGCTCAAAAAGCTGTCCTTAACTCAGATTGCTTTTTCCAGCTCAAAGAATGAGATATTTTAGTTTGGCTGTTTATCGGCAATAATTTATTTTAGTCATTTATCTATTGTGACATTAAATCAGAAACAAAATACAGCACCTTATTTCTGCAAATTCAGAAAGTGGAAGAAAGGGGAATAGGCATCATCCCTGGAAAACAAAGCCAAAATATAGGTCATTGTTTTTCTTTCAGATCAGTTTTCAGTAGCGATGTGCCAACTGCAAAACACTGGCAGGTTTGGTTCAGGGAAGAATCCAAAAATTTTGATGATTTTCCAAGCCATAACTAAACTAATGGGGGCAAGATGGTTTCAGTAAATTTAAAGCACATTGCACCCGGACTATAGGTATGTCTATCCTGCAACCCTGGGGCATGACAGCAGAAGGGTGACCATCTTTTCAAAATGCAAAAACAGGACATATGCAGGAACCCCACCCCCTCTATGGCTCCACCCCTGCTCCTCCTCTTCTTCCTGAGGCTCTGCCCTCTGGCCAGGCTGGAAGCCAGAGCTGGGCTGTGGTAAAAGCCACCCAGGGTGCCTGGGCCTCTGTGGGGGCCCCGGACCCTCGACCTGCCTTGGGTGGGAGGCTGGGGTGCCCAAGAGCAGCCCCTGGCCCACGTCCCCACCCCCCAGGGTGCGCCACCCAGGGTAGGTGGAGGGTATGTGGACTCTGGGGATCCCCACAGCAGCTCAGGTTCCCTGGGAGGCTTTTTCTACTGCTTGGCTCCAGCTTCTTGCCAGGCCAGGGGTGGGGCTTTGGGGGGAAGAGGAGGAGCAGGAGGTGGGGCCTTGTGGCAGGTGGGGGGGCTAAGGCCCACCTCAGCCACCTTCCCACTGGGAAGAGGCTGGCACCACCCCTGAGCCTCGGGCAGATGTGGAGCGGCGCCACAGAGAATCCCGAACAAATGGTGTCCAGGAGTCATTCAGCCCAGGACTGGGACTTAAAATGTACATTTCGGGACTGTCACGCCCAATTAAGGAAGGGTGGTCACCCTAGGCAGCAGCTGGAGTAGACATACAGAGCTAGCTTCAGTCCAACAAGCTCAGATACTGGAATAGTGAAACAGTGGCAGTGCATACTTCAGCATAGGCTGTACTCGCCCACCCGGACCCCTGGCCAATGACTTGTGGGGCTAAACTGTGCTGAAGCATGTGCTGCCGCAGCTTCGCTACATGCAAGTTAGCTCAAATACGTCTACTTGAGCGGCAGGCACACCCTGTGACTGCAATAGAGCCATATCCTTAGAAGGCATGTGCCCTGTTTCCAGCTCTTTTACTAACCTCCTCTGGACAAATCACTTCACCTCTCTGACCCCTTCAGTTCTTCTCTATTTTGATTGCGAGTGCTTTGGGGCAGGTATTACTTTTCATCACGCGTTGACAAAAGTTATAGCGTGTGTGTAAATGTAGCCTATAGGATATTTTGGTGGGCAACCAAGATGAATGCCATGGCTGTATTTTCCTGCACCCTGCCTCTTTAAGGTTTGGCACTGTGCTGAAAAAGTGAACAAAAAGGACCCACCTCTTGTGAGCTGGGTGTGGTCGCAGCAGAGTGTGGTGCTCCTGGCAGATGCTCAAGCCGGGGGGTCATTTGCAAGCTGTTTGTTTGCTGGCTTCTGGCAAATGAATAATTAAAATGCTTCTGTTTATAACAGCACCCTTGTCTGGGAGTGTAACATTTGCACACAGCATAGCACACTGGGACCCTGTAAAAACTATTCTAATGCTTTCAATCTGCAAACTAGACTAGAAATCTCATGAGAATGAACTTCCTCACAAGACTCCTGGTACTTCTGGCTTCCGGTCAGGCCATAAATACTGTGAGAAATGACTTTCTAGCACTGTTTGGGAATTTGGCTTCTAGCCTTTGCTAGAAAGGCAGAGCCTGTGGTTGAAATAAAAAGCAATGGGAAAGAACAGTGGCCCAGACCTCCAAAAAATTCTTTATTAGTTTGGGGGAATAGTTCGTTGTCCTGTAGCTTTCTACTGATGAATTGCTTTGTTTCACAGAACAGCCACTGTTCCCAGTTATTTAGGACACATATTTCAAACTTGGGTTCCTAACATGAGGACGTAAAGTCTATAGGGAGGCACCTAAATAGGAGTTGCCTGATTTTCAAAGCTGCAGAGCACCTTCCCCTTCCGGTGAAGCCAATGGGAGCTTTGCGGGAGAGAAAACTGTTTAAAAACTGAATAGGGAGCTCAGTCCTTGCCAACAGCTCTTAATGAAATACTATAATTGAGGCTGGTTCTTATTTTACGAGGCCTCCCTTGAGGGCGCGTGGCATGGCACCCCGAAAGGTGTAGGTCTGTAGCCAAATCAGTTCCCATGCTGGGCAGCAGAGCTTGCGCACTGAGACAGTGTTGTCCAGTGGATGGAGCATTGGCTTGTGACAACACTGCCCGTTGTAGTCTCAGTGTTACTCCGTGACCTCACACAAGTCACTTCCCCTCTGTCTGCCTTGTCTGTTTCAAAGGCAAGCTGTTTGAGACTGTTTTCCCCTAAATGTCTGTACAGTGCTCATCACAATGGGACCTCTGGCCACTCCTGCATGGAAACGATAACCAGGCCACCAAGGGATGCGGCAGCAGGTGTGCAGAAAAACCAGACATGAAATCTCCAGGAAAGTCAGCACTGAGAATCATTCCCCAACTTTCCACCTCTGAAATGAAACACAAAATGGCCACTGCCCGTGTGCCAGGCAGGCAGACTCCTCTACTTTTAAAGAGGCAGCACCCACTAAATGAGTCTTCTCCCAGGTACGCAGCTGCATTCGCCACAGGATCCTATGTGCACATTTGGGCCCCACTCTAATCAAATTATGCTTAGACCTGCTTTCAGGAGAACGTTTCTGTCGACATCTTTGAGTGGTATTTACTGTTAGAATCATAGAACCACAGGGTTAGAAGGAACTGCAAGGGTCAGCTAGTCTAACCTCCTGCCAAGATGCAGGAATAGTTGTGTCTAAACCATCCAAAGCTGCTGGCTATCCAGCCTCCTTTTGAAAGCCTCCAGTGAAGGAGCTTGCACAACCTCTTGAGGCAGTCTGTTCCATTGTCCTACTGTTCTTTTCCTGAGATTTAACCAAAATCTGCTGTGCTGTAGTTTGAACCCCATGCCTCTTGTCCTGCCCTCTGTGGCAAGACAGAACAACTTTCCTCCATCTTTTTTATGACACCTTTTAGAGTATTTGAAGACTGCTGTCATGTCCCTACTCAGTCTCCTCTTTTACAAACTAAACATAGCTAGTTCCTTCAGCCTTTGCTCATATGACTTGCATTCTATCCTTTTGATCATCTTTGTTGCTCACCTCTGGATCCTTTTCAGTTTCTCTGCATCCTTTGTGTACAACCAAAATTGGAGACAGTACTCCAGCTGAGACCTAACCAGCACTGAGCAGAGTGGTATTGTCACCTCCTGTGACTAGCACAGCATGCCTCTGTTAATGCAATCTAAAATTGCATTTGCATTTTTTTGCAACAGCTGACTTATGTTGCATTGCTGACTCATGTTGAGGTTGTGATGCACCACAGCTCCCAGACCCTTCTCAGCAGTGCTGCTGCCAAGCCAGTTATCCCTCATTTTGTATTTGTGCATTTGGTTTTTCTTCCCTAAGTATAGCACTTTACATTTGTCCTACAGGTGTAGCACCCTTCATCTGTCTGTTGGTAAGGATGTGTTGGGTTACATCACCCATCTACCTGGGTAAGAGTGCTGCTGATAGCTCTTTCACTTAAAAGCTACAGTGGAAATAAAATGTATCAACAATATAAAATATTAATGAAATATTAAATTATTAATGTATTAAAATATTGATAATTACATTAAATGTTTGTTCTATTCTGCTGTATTAATTAAAAGGAATGTTTTCTTTTCTGATGCTTCCCAATAACTGAATCCAGGATCTGAAGTTAGGCCCATCATGTTTTACTGATGACACTAATGTATCTTCCTAAGAAGTTTTCATCAGCCACACTTGGGTCAGTAACTCAGTGTGGGCACAATCCTTTCATGTGTTACACACCTGCACAGAGGGGAAGGGGTTGTAAGGTACTCCACTGTCTCCCATGTATGGACCAACTGGATCAGGGGTTGCACTGGGAAAAGAAGAAAAAAGAAAGTAGCCACTGCGGGACCACCATTCCCCACAGATGGGCAGAGCTTGGGTAGATAGCATAGTGTATTGTGTGTGTGTATTGAGCAGAGTGTATTGTGAGTGTATTGAGAGTGTGTAGTGGGGTAAGGTTTCCTGATTTGGCTTGCAGGCTAGGTTCCTTTGTGTCACATGACCAGGACATGGAGACCAGTAGTTAGAGCAGGAGTCAGAGCCCAGATTCAGAACCCAAGTCAGAAGCAGATTCTAGAGCCAAGGGTCAGAACTAGGTTACCTGGAGCAAGGAAGGCTGGGTCCAAGGAGGGAAAGACTAGGAATAAGTTCACACTATCATAGGCAAATGCTTTAAGTAGCCATGGCTGCTGCTGGGTTTAAGAGCCAGGCTGTTGATTCTTCCCATCAGGCAGCCTACTACAGTCCAGCTGTTCTCACTCAGTTGCCCAGAGACTGGCTCTGCTGTGGGCGCTGTCCTGACACTCTGTAGTGAAGTATCTAGGAGCAGCAGAGTTAGGGTATGTCTACACTGCGGAGTTAAGTCGATTTTTATTTAAAATTGACTTTCACCCGCTGAATTTTAGAAGTCGCAGGAGCATGATCACACCACACTCATTGCATCCCCAATAGCTACGCTTGGGTTGACAATCAAAGCAGTGCACTGTGTGTAGCTATCCCACAGTGCAACTACCCGCAGAGGCTTTGGGGAAGGTTGTTGTCCTCCTATGATGCAATGTCCTCCTTTCCCTTCCCTTCTTGTCCCAAACAAACAGACTAATGCTTTTTTGCACCATTTTTGTAAACCCTTCAGTCGCAGTTGCATGCATGCCATTGCTGGAGAGGCATGAAGCCCGCTCAGCTCTGCACTATCATTGTGAGCATCACAAACACCTCATGACTTATCCTGCAGTATTTTTAGGGGCGAGACAGGGGCCACAGCACTGAAAATTGTAGTGTTACTCAAGATGCCCTGCTACAAGCCATAGAACGAAACAATTCCCATTTGCTGATGGCTGTCACGCACCATCTGCAGTTGGTGGAGTGCCGCTTCTGGTCCTGGGAAATAAGCACAGACTGGTGAGATTGCATCGTTATGAAGGTGTGGGATGATAAGCAGTTGCTGCAGAACTTCTGTATGAGAAAGGTTCTTTGAACATTGCACAGAGCTGTCCCCAGCCCTGAAACACATGAACACTCACTTGAGACCAGCTCTGACAGTGGAGAAGTGGGTGGCCATCACTCTGTGGAAGCTAGCAATGCCAGACTGCTACCAGTCAGTTGGGAATCAATCTGAAGTAAGTAAATGCACCATGAGAGCTGCTGTAATACAAGTTTGCTGGGCCATTAACAGACTTCTGCTAAGAAGGGTGTTGACTTTGGGAAATGTGCAGAACATAGTGGAAGGGTTTTCCGCAGTGGGGTTCCCAAACTGTGTGTGTGGAGGGGTGATAGATGGCATGCATATCCCTATCTTAGCACTGGACCATCAAGCCACAAAGTACGTTAATTGAAAGAGATACTTCTCAATGGTGTTGCAGGCCCTTGTGGATCACAAGGGATGTGTCACCAACATCAATGTAGGGTGGTCTGGAAAAGTACATGATGCATGCATTTTTAGGAACTCAGTTCTGTTCCAAAAGATGCAAACAGGGACTTTCTTTTCTGACCAAAATGTAAATATTGGCGATGTTGAAATGCCAATAGTGATATTGCTCCCCTGGCTGATGAAGCTGTACAGCGGGCACCTGGACAGCGAGAAGGAGAGGTTCAATAATAGATTCAGCAAGTGCAGAATGGCGGTGGACTGTGCATTTGGATGTTTAAAGGCTCCCTGGTGCAGTTTACTCACTAGGCTATAGTGAAAAAAAAATTCCAGTAGTTATCTCTGCATGCTGTGTGCTCCATAATGTCTGTGAGACATAATGTGAGACAAAGGGGGAGAAGTTCCCGTTGGGTTGGGTCATGGAGGCAGATAGTCCGACTGCCAATTTTGAGCTGCCAGACAGCAGTGCAACGCTGAAAGCCAACCATGGAGTGCTGTGCCACAGGGAAGCCTGGAAAAATTGGTTTTGGAGTGTTTCTGAAAAATCTGTGTTCTGTCTTCCCTTCCCATCCTGCGCCCATTCCCCAGCCTACAGCACTGTGCTAGCTCACCCCACCCCACGCTAATCCCAGCAGTCTCAATAAAGAACGAGTAATGATCTTTAGAGCAATAAATTTTTATTGTTGGTCATTAACAGTGGAGGGAAAGGAGGTTATTTCAATACTTTGAATGCATTGTAATGGATCTGTGAGAGGAAATAGAGCAAAGTTTCAATGTGCAAACATCAAACAACACAGTCCGATTTCTTAAAGAGGCCGGTGCCTCTTTCAGCTCCCCTGGCCCAGAGTGCACCCTACTCAACCTTCTCCTAGAAACCTTGGAGGTGGAGGCTAGGAAAGACTGCATGAATTGAGAGTTTTGCTGGGGCTGTGGATGGAGTCTATCCATCTGCTGCTCTTCTTGAAGCTCAACCAGCTCTTAACTCAGTGTCACCAGCCGTGGAGGCGTTCATTATCTTGGTGAGCATGTCATCCTGATTTTTTTTTTCACCTTCTAATTTGTGACAGGCAGTCAGCGGGAGTAGCAGATGCCGAACTGAAGGCCGTGCTGGCCACTGAAGGGCAAGCAAAGCACAAGGTATCCATTGTTAGCTGGCCCCATGGTCAAAAAGCAATGTCACAATGTAAAAACAACTCCCCTTTATATTCCCAAGGGAACAGCAGACCCGCATACCGATCTTTACCTATTACAGGGGTCGTAGCGCCGTTACAGCAATGGTAAGTAAGGAGCTGGTGCAGCCATTTCAGGGAAATCCCTGTAGTGCATGCTGCATAAGTCCATAGTTCCCCAACCAGCAGGATTGCTGTGCACCCGACGCTCCCAGAAATTGGTTTATGAAAAGGCAGTACAGAGTGGGTGTATGTGGGGCTGAAATTCCCCCAGAAAAAACCATATGTGGGCACCTGTCTCATGACCCCTAAGAACCATTGCAGTCACATGCTGTCTTGTAATTTGCAGTTTATGTACCCCAAGAAACCTCCCATGGCAGAGGAAAAAAACCGATTGTATAGAGCAGGTACTGCAAATTTGCGCCATCTTCCCTAGGTGACCATGAGTGATATTAGTCTCCTGAGAGTAACGGAGGTGGAAAGGGAGGATTTACTGCAAGCCCCTGGGTACAGGCCTGGCCCTTATGCTGCTATGCTGTGTTCTGCAATGATGCCTGTACAATTAATAGAATGGTGAGGAAAAGTGTTCTATCACGGTGGAAGAAATAAGGCTGCTCTCTCCAGAAGCCTTCTGCAAAGGATCAGAGAGTACCTAAATGAATGTTTCCTGGAGACATCCATGGAGGATTCTTGAAGCATCTCTATGCACACAAACATTCTTTTCCAGGGGGAGCCCCTTGCGTACGTGAACTAACAATGAGAAAGCCCCTATCGCCACACTCCTTTTTTTTTTTTTTTGCTATGACAAGAAGCTGGACTGGGGAGATAACCATGGAAATGATATTTGCGATACTTATTCACCAGATGTGCCTTCCCTGGCATCCTGTGGCTGCCTGGGCTGTTCTGGAGTTACAAACATCTCCTGGCTTTCTCAGCACTGCAGCATGTCCCTCCTGTGCCCCTTTTCCAACATGCTGCATGATATCTTTTCATAAAATCTCTAAATTCCTTTTGCTGGCTCAGAGCTGAGCCAGAACAGACTCTTTGCCCCACAGGTCCAAGACTGCAGGTTGACTCAAGGCTGGAGTGCGTTTGGGGTGTGTGGTTGCCATGATCAGTTCTGCTGGCAAGCTCTCTCCATGCTGAAAAAACAGGAAATGGAAATTCAAAATTTCCCTGGGACTTGAGGGGAGGGGCTGTTTCCTGTGTACATGGCCACAGTGCAGCAGTGTGCAAACATGCAGAGTGGTCACAGCATATCATTGTGGGATAAGTCACAGAGGCCAATTACAAATTACGCTGTGCTTCACCTACATTGCCACTCACTTGATCCAAGCAATTCAATTTCAGCGCTATGCCAC
The DNA here is from genome assembly GCA_007922155.1 of Mesoclemmys tuberculata. Taxonomy (NCBI): domain Eukaryota; kingdom Metazoa; phylum Chordata; order Testudines; family Chelidae; genus Mesoclemmys; species Mesoclemmys tuberculata. The sequence continues at coordinate 2,864,629 of ML675619.1, forward strand.
TTGTGGAGGTGGTTTTATTACCTCGAATTTTCCAGCGATTTAAGTTGATGGAACTGACCAGCCAGTGAAGATGCATACTTTATGTGGTTGGCTGAAGCTGCATTCTGTTGCCCTACCTTATCAGTGTGGACCAGGCCTGAGTCTGGAAACAGGCGGCTGAAAGCAAATTGGGGTGAGTTGTGCCTCTGTGACTTAAGCAATGGCATTCTTGCTCTCTGTTTTTGGTCACTGTGTGTGATCGTTCTGTATATTAAGAATAAATGTAATGTTATGTTGCAAGCATCCAGCAAGATGATTTTATGTTTTTATCTGACTTCTCTGTTTGCCATGAACATAATAGGTAGAGCCCTGACTCTGATCTCCCTGCCCACAATGCACCAGCCACTATAGCTGACCCAGTGTGCAAGGGGAGTGTGAATGTTCCCCAGCGTGGGGTGGTGGCCCTCCCTTGCTCTCAGTCTCCAAGGGAGGCCACACCTCCCAGCTGCTATGTCTTGTGGGGAGGCTTAAGATAGAGGGGCGAGGGGGAGAAGTTAGCAATTCCAGGCCTCTTTGGCCTAGCTGGGCAATCCCACTGACCTAGGCCCCAACCCTCAGGTGGGGCGATCAGGCTCTCTGTGGCCCAGGCCCTAAGTCAGGGCTGGGCAGGCCAAGCAAATAGCATCTAGCCCAAGATGGGGTGAGGACACAGTCTATAGCCCCGGCCCTCAGGCAGGGCGGGGCATGCAAAGTACCCAGCCTCGCGAGAACACAGTCTAAGGCCAAGCCCTCTGACAGGGTGGGGCCGGCAAAGTAAATTTTCTCTAGTCCTATGTAGGGCAAGCCAGCAGTCTAAGACCTGGCTCTCAGCAGGGCGGGTCGGACATTGTAAATAGTCTATAGCCCTAGGCAGGGTGTGCAACCAGTCCCAGACCCTCAGGTGGGGTGATCAGCCCAAGGTTGGGGTAGGAGCAGGGATGCAGGCCCACCCGTCCACTGTGTCCCAGCCCAGGGCCCTGGCAGTGGCGGGACATCCCACCACTGAGTCAACGGGACTCCAGTTGAAACACGTTGACTTGGCTGCAGGCCACAACACAACTGGACTGTTTTCTAGCTTTCCTGGGATCCTTCCTTCCCTCCTTCCCCTGGAGTACCGGGCTCTTGAAGTTACCCTCTGTCTCTGTGTTACTCAGCTAGGGGTAGGTCCCACAGCCCCTCCAGGTCACTGGCGGGTGGCAGCTTCTCTAGGGCGCAGGGGTTGGTAGCTCTGGAAATTCCTCGAGGTCACAGGGCCCAGGTATCTCATCTGGTTTGCAGGGCTCAGGCAGGTCCTTGGGGCTCCAATTGGTTGGCAGCCCTGGCAGCTTCTCCTCAGGGCAGTGGCCAGGCTCAGGCCCCAACACCAAGGAAGAGACATCCTCCCTTGGCCACCCTCGCCCAGCTGAGCTGGAAGGCCCGCCCTTTATACTTCCCCTTCCTGTCCTGCTTCTCTCCTTTCGGTCATGTGTGTAGGGGGGATGTGGACTTCTGGGTTCTGCCCCCCAGAGGGGGGTTGGCCCTCCCTCATTGTCAGTCTCTGAGGGAGGCCATACCTCCTGCCTGCTACAGAGAGATAATGTGCACCAGGTATAGGGCTGGAATGAGAGAGGAGTCAGGGACCATACTGTAACTCCTCCCTGTGTCACAATATCATCTCTAGCATACTCCTGGGGCAATGCAGCTCTGCCCCTTGCTTAGGACTTGTGGCAAAGTTACAGTCTAGCTCAATGCATGCAACAGGAAGTTGATATCTCAGAACACTATTAATGGGATTTAGGAGTCTTTTGCCTCTGGGTTGCTAGTTCCAGTCCAAACTTAGTCCCTATTCCTGCAAACAGGTGTTCAGAGGAGTGACTCTAAGCACAGTAGTCTTATCACTGGCTGCAGAGGTATTTGCAGGCTCAAGACCTTAGGCCCTGAAAATTTAAGTTAAGAGCGGGAGGTGAACAAGTCAGCTACCTATCATGAGAATCACCCCTGCAAGCACTCTTTGATACCATTATTACTACTTATGGTCTTGGAGCACCAAAATGGGACAGATAGTTCACAAACAGCTATAAACAAAGGGCCTCCTCCAATGAGGAGTTACCAATGTAAATAACAGCTACAAACACACGCAACTTTGCTAAAAGAACTTTAAGTCTGCAAAGTCAAAGCTCAGAAGTTGCGAAATATTAGAATGAAAGTTGCTTGTGCAACCTTGATTTGACCCCCTAGTATGTATGCATTATGAGACAGTCTTTAACTACATGATCACATACTATTTTTTCCCCCAGAGGATCCATGCCTCACTAAGTTCATCGGAAAAATATGTAGTAGGAAGTTTAGAAAAACTTCTGTAGGATTTGAACTTAACACCTCGGCCATATGAACCATATGGTTAAACCACTCAGCCATACAAGTTTTAGAAAAAGAAAAGCGGGACTTTACAGGTATTATTTTAGCCACTGGAGGGCCCTCCTACTCCATGAATACAACAGAAAATTATTATGAATAACACATAAATGTATACAAAACTGAGCATGATTTACACACAAGCATGTTCCATGGTTCACAGCAAGAACTGTAGGCAGGAAAATCAGACATAGGGCCAAATTTTCATCACAGCTTTAAGCAGACCTGGTATTTTGTACCTGTAATTTGTAGTTGCAGTTTTGTTCACTTAGATCCCAGTTCTTCACTGCTGAAATCAATTGTGGTTTCGACATTGATTTCAGAGGGAGCAAAACTGGAATTGCAAATGTCTGTGCATCTGATTATTGTGCCCACATTACAATGTCTAAGTGATGTATGGCACAGTATTGCACTGAACTGTTTGTGAGTGGACTATTGCATCAGTGCATAGCCCCTTTACTTCAGTGTGGCTCCATACAGGCAGCCCATAAAGGACTCAAGAGTTTCTCCATATAGAACTCAGTGCAGGATCTGGGCCTTAAATTCCATGCACTAAGAATTAAAGATGAAAGTTTGCATCTGCAAAATGTGGGAGATAAAACAGCGGCTAGGATTTCAAAATCTGGCTCTTGATTTACTGTACTGTGTATTGTATTTCTTAAATTTGAAAATGAGAACAAGGCTTTTCCCTTTTCCTACTAATTTCTGCATAGACAGGGCTCCCATTGAAATGCCTTTTTGTATGTTATGCTACAGGGGTTTGTACACTTACCTCTCCCTTCCAAACAAGAAAATTCTAGTGATTTGTGCTTGCAAGACCACACTGCAGTTTTCCCATCAAGTTCAGCTTATAATTCTTACAGTTAGAGATGGGTGAATACAGCATAAAAGCATTTACAAATTTTTGTGAGAACAGCAAATATACTAAACAACCACAGAAAATAGTTCCTGAGCAATCCATAGTTTGCATCAAACTTTTGTCACATGATCTCAAATACCAAACAAAATTTCAAACACTAAAGTTTTCACAGATAACTTACAGAAAAAAACCAGTCTAGCTCATTGAAAAAAGGATGTGCAATGAATAGTTCAAATTCTAATTAGAGTACCTTTTTAAAAAAATGTCTTTTGAGTTCCTTAGGACCAGATTCTGCCATCCTTACTCCACTGTTGATGTCAATAGGACAAATTGAAGAATAAGAGACTCTCATGATAAGTAAATGTGGAAGAAGCATCAATGAACATTCTGATTCATGGCTGGTCACCAAATCCTAGGCAGGTCCAGTCTGTCTAAGGTACTTATATGACCCTCATTACCATAGTATCTGAGTGCCTCACAGTCTCAAATGCATTTATCTGCACAACAGTCCTTGATGTAGTGCAGTGCAATTATCCCCATTTTACATGTGGAATAATGAAGCTAAGAGAGACTAAAGGCCAGATTTGTAAAGGTATCTGGTGCCTAACGATGCAGATAGGTGCCTCATGGGATTGCCAAAAGCACCTATCTGCATCTTTACGCATCTAAATACCTTTACAAATCTAGCCTCTGTGATTTGCCCAGGGTCATCACACAAGGAGTCTAATGTGGGATCTCCTAAGTCTCAGACTAGCACCCTTAATCGCCGGACGAACCTCCCTCTTCTGATTCTTTGGGCCCTCACCCTCCAAAAATCATTGATGGCTCTTCAGCTTTGACCTTCACAGGTTCCAATTCAGAGCCAGCCCCAAGTGTCTGCTGGAGGTGTGTGTGTGTGTGTGAACACTGTAAATAATAGCATTTATAAGAAAAATCACCTTGACAGACTTTCAAACACAGTGGGTTTTGAAGGTTATCTTCACAAGGAAATGGGCTAGAAACTTGCTTTGCAGGAGGAAGCAAAAGAAAAAAGCTGTGATTAGTAATTTATTCCTTGACCTCTCTGTTCACTGAGCCATTGTGATACACTCTAACAGCCAGAATCTCAGCTGGTGCAAGCTGACATAACTCCATTGAAGTCAACGGAACTCTGACAATTTATATCAGGTAGAAACTGGTCCTAAATTTTTGTATCACACTTTCAGTTTACATGTTCTTCATTCACTGAATCATCCTGGACATCCCATCCTCTTCTTCCTTTTGGAACATAGGAATTTTTATACTGGACCAAGGCAGTGGTCCATACAGTCTAGGTTCCACTCTCTGGTGGATGCTTCAAGGGAAGGTGAAAGAAACCCCATTGTGGAGAAATATGCAATAATTTAGCTCTGAGAGAAGCATCTTCCTAGCCCTCCACTGGTGCAACTCACTTAACCACTCTGTGCCTCAATTTCCCCATCTGTAAAATGGGAACAAAACTGATCTCACACAGGTGAAATGAGATTTAATTAAGTGCATCCAGTGCTGTGATAAAAGGTCTTAGGGTCACGCAAGCAAAAATATGCAGTTTTAATATGGCTAGATGTAAATGTATACCTCTAAGAACAAACAATATAGGCCATACTTACAGGATGGGGGACTCTATCCTGGAAAGCAATGACTCTGAAAAAGATTTTGGCATAATCAGCTGAACATGAGCTCCCAGTGTGATGCTGTGATGAAAAGACCTAATGCAATCTTGGGAATGCTTAAATAGAGGAAGTTTGAGTAGGAGTAAAGAGTTATTTTATCACTGTATTTGGCACTGGTGTGACCACTGCTGGAATACTGTTTCCAGTTCAGTGCTCAAAATTCAAGAAAGATATTGATAAATTGGAGAGGGTTCAGAGAAGAGCCATGACAACGATTAAAGGATTAGAAAATATGCCTGATGATGGTAGTAGCTCAATCTATTTAGTTTAACCAAACGGTTATAGAGTGATTTGATTACAATTTATAAGTACCTACATGGGCAACAAAGATTTAATAATGAGCTCTTCAATCTAGCAGAGATAACTATATCATGATTCAATGGCTAGAAGTTGAAACTGGACAAATTCATACTGGAAACAAGGTGTACATTTTTAATGGTGAGGGTAATTAAACATTGGAACAATTTACCAAGGGTTGTGATGGATTCTCATCACACTGACAATTTTTAAATCAAGATTGGGTGTTTCTTTAAAAGATATATTCCAGGAATCATTCTGGGGAAGTTCTGTGGCCTTCGGTACACAGGAGGTCAGACTAGACTTCTGGCCTTAGTCTCTATGAATGCAAAATCTGATTTCAGAATGTACAAACTTTCTACAGTATTGCTTTGATGCACAGATAAGGCACCTGCTCCTTCTTTAGTGTACATCCACACTCACCTCTCAGCATTAGGCCTGGATGTCCAGGGATGCGTTAGACCCGTAATATCCCAGTACACTAAGTTCACATATCCAAGGGAACAAATACAGAATGTTACAACAGACTACGATAAGCATAAATACCCATATTATTTTTGGCATGTGCATATAGACCTTCCACGTGAACATTTATTATTATCATAGCTCCAAAATCAGTCTTACAGTCATGTAGGGACATTTATTATTACTTCTACTGCTAATAAATAATTTGTCATGCAGTAGCACCTAAGAGCCCCAATTCTGAACCAGGCCTTCCTTGTGCTAGGCACAGTACAAACACAGAACACAAAGACTAAGGTCAAATTCTGCCACTCTTCCTCATGCTGCGTAATACCTGAATTCATGAGTAGTCCCACTTATTTCACCAGGACTGTTCGTGGAGGGCGAGACTGTCACAGCCCTGACTTGGCCACATAGGGCACTGAGATGGAGGCAGGACTCCCTTACGCCTCTGCCCAGCCCTGCCCCAATTGCTAGTCTGCAACAGAGGGGAGGACAGAGACTTTTTGCTTGATGCTCCCCACTGTGATCAAGTGGATGGGGAGCGGAAAGAGTTCTACCTTGCCCCTGCTCACTGGCCCAGGTACCTGGCTGGGCACAGAGTGGTGGCTACGCTGCTCTATGAAAGGGATGCAGAACTGTACTCCTCCTGCAGATCAAAGGGGTGGAGGGGGGAGGCCAGGAAAGTTGTTATAACATAGCTTGTGCCCGGGTCTGCTCCTAGGCCTGTACAGCTCTGCGCTGCTCCTTACTCGGGGTAAACTGCGCAGTTACTGTCTAGCCTGGAGCGAGGGTCTACTGAATGGCAATGGCCACAGGGTCTGGCGCTGTATGAATTTAATAAAGACTACAAATGTCCTTAGAATAAAGTTAGCACACGTGGGGCAAATTCCATGTTCAGAAGCTCAGAGGTGACTCTCACTCATTTCAGTGGAAGCCCCGTACCAGTGTGCAAGGCCCCCAGGATTTCTGTCTCATTTGTTCCTCTTTTGCCTTGAGCAAGCCATACATGGGCAGGAGGGGGAAAACAAGTCATTTTGGTTGTTTGACTACGGATGATTAACGAGTTGATTATTCAACTAACAGCTTGATCCTGCATACTGAACACCTAGGCGGCTGATCCTGCCCCCACTGAAATCAATGGAAAAACTACCATTGACTTCAATGAGCACAGGATCGTGTGTTGTATGTGTAGACCCATTGAAACCGCTTATGTGGGTAGGGTCTACTCACCTGAGTAAGTATTTTCAGGATCAGCCCTTTAATTTACCTTCTCCGGCATGGAAAAGTTGCGACTTTCATTTATTTTCTATAACTAATTTGACTGCATTTCCACACAGGGATAGTCCATTTGGGCTAAGCTCATGTGGAATCTAATATTAAAAAGGGCTCTTTTAAAGGCCACAGATTTGTGATTGATGATTCTCTTTATTAAATGTGACTCTCAAAGAAAAATGAACATCCTTTGCATTGTACTAAATTTAATTGAACAGTTGACCCAAATATGCTAAAATGTAGATGTATTTTCTTTTCAGTCGGATTATCCTTTGAAACTGTGAACAAACCCTGCCTGACAACACAAAGGAATTTTCCCATGGATCAGCTAAAGCTGACTCACATGAAAGACTTGCCCGAAGTGGTCATGCCCTCTGAGCAAATACCACAGGCATGAGGATCTCTGCTCTTGGCCTAACAGCAGTGTTAGAATTCCAGAGACCCAACCTAAAATGTCAAATCTCATTGGAAGAAAATGGGTCTCTTACCTATGACCTAGCCAATCTGCTCCTTGCTTTACTCATGTTACTAACCTCCAAAGCAATTGAATGTTTTGAGCTGTCACTGCATGTCAGGAGAAATTTCCTGTTCTGCCCCAGGAATACAGCAAAAGGCACTTGCTGTTTGTTTAAGCAGGTAAAATTTATAACAAAAAGTCACATCTGCAACTTAAAGGAGAAAGAAGATAATCTTATCATTAAAGCTTTCAGCATTAGGGTTTTGTTCCATAGTGCAACATTGGAGTAAGCGACAAACCCATTTAAGGTGAATGTTTCTTCGCTGACATTATCTATTGTATCACAAATCAACAATAAGGGAGACCTATTCGCTCATCCTTACCATATAATTTCAGCATGGTTTAATTTTCCTTTAGTGCTTTTTGGGAAAGCATTTCCATTTCCGGATTAGAAACAAATTATTTCTAGAATAATTAGAATAATTAGAAACAAATTATTAGAAACAAAGGAACACCAACTACAAGGAAATATCAGAAATAAGCTGCATAAAGGAGTTCTTCCTTAGGTTATGACACAGAAGCAGCTATGTTTCTGGAGAGCAGTATTAAAACCTTCTCAAATATGAATGAACATAACTCTTGCAGACATACACAGTTAAAACTCCTAATACTTTATGAAAACAAAAAGCATTTTTAAAATGGAATTTGCTTGTTCCCCTTTTACTTCCTGCACTTTGCTCAATGAAAGTAAATTGGTCACTTTCAGCTTATAGCCAATTTAATTTTCTATTGTTAATGAAGTTCAGTTTCTGGATCTCATATTGCTAATAAAAAGATTCTTGTTTTAGAATTTCCAACATTTCCTTTATATTAATTGGTAAATTCTTCCTCAATTTCCCTTTTCGTTTCCCTCTAATTTTTAAACAAAACTGACATTTTGGTCGAAAACTACATAACGATGCCACTTTAAATCAAATCTGCCCCATTTTTTTGTTTAAACTTATCTATAAGCAAGGCCACATTTAATCTGTGGCAAATTGGATCTAAATTCTGTGTCAATATTCCTGGATTCTGTGGCACTCCAGTTCAGCCCTTAGGGGAAGGTAGTTTGGGATCGTGGAACAAAAATGTCAGACGGATATTGCTGCCAAAAGCACCAGCAGTCAACTGGTTAATTATATTGACATTTAAGTTGTCCTTTTTAGATTTCAGTGTTAACAGCCCAATAGAGATGAACGGTGCAGTTTGTACACGTCAGAGCTGTTGTTTCAGGCTGACGGCAGACGCAGGCAGACAACATTGGATCGGTCATGCTTAGTTCATGTTTTCAAAATTATCCTCACAATTATGCGTACTAGAAAAACAGTTTTTAAAATCAAAGCTTAAGTTTGAGTCTCCAGTCACTAGGGAGTCTTCCAGGGCAAACAAGACCTCAATCACAAACAAAACAAAACAAAGCAATAAGCCCCCAAACAAACCACTTTTCAGATCTTCTTACAGCATAAAGAATTCTTTATTTAAAAAAAAGGCACCAGTCCAGTTCTTTCCCCTTTGGAGGTCACCTTTAATGCTTTAAAATATTAAGAAACATTGACAAATTATATCCCCTGTGCTCTGTTCAGGTCTTCAGGATCTTCTTTTATGTTAACGCTGGAGATGTTGTACTTTGCCCCCATCTGCTGGTGTGCACTTCAGTTGCCGACACAGCTGCTTGCTTCCTGGAGCACTGCAGTGAAAGGTCACTTTTGGTGAGCTGAACACATAGGAGCTGAGCCAGGTCCCTTCCCTGCATGCTGCACGAACTGGGGAAAGACTATAAGTGCTGATCCCAAGGTGGGTTGATGAGTCCAGGGCAAAGGCTAAACCACTGTGGAAAGCCAAATGTCCTGCTTTTGTTGGCAACTCTCTGAGCTCGTGTGATTGAATAGGGGAGTAAATGAGGAAAGGTTAAAAAAACAGGCATGCCTCATCTTAAGAAAAGAAGATTGAAGGCGGATCCAATACAGCCTACGAATATGTTAGGGCTGTTACAAAGAGGCTGCAGATCAATTGTTCTCCAGGTCCATGGGCTTAATCTGCAGCAAGGGAGATTTAGGTTAGATATGAAGAAAAACTTTCCACTGTAAGGATATTTAACACTGGGAAAGGCTACCAAGGGAGGCTGTGGAATCTCCATCATTAGAGGTGTTTAAGAATAGGTTGGACAAACATCTGTCAGGGATGATCTAGGTTCACTTGGTCCTGCCTCAGCACAGGGGGCTGGATCTGATGACCTCTCAAGATCCCTCCAGCCCTATGATTCTATGTGCTCCCCTCACTCGGTGATATCCTTGGCAAAACCTCCCATCACCTTTTCTTCTCTATTTTTAAATCATTTTTTTTACTGTGATGAAGCCACTGACCTCTGAGGGTGAGAGAGCCCATGGGAGAGAACTGTCTTCACTGAAACCATGTGTGGAGCACCAAGGGGAGAGAGAGAGAAGGAGAAACCGACTGTAGGTGCACACTGCAGAGCTGATTTCCTCCTTCCTTTTGCCCTCATACTATGAAGTACGTGTGTACTGAGGGGAGATTAACTCTGGAACTTCCACAGAATCTGCTTATTGTAAATCTTGCCTCTTATCTTATTCATCCTTTCTCATCTCCATAGTGGTCCTGCCCAGCCATTCTGTGGTACTGTACTGCTTTGGAAGAAGACCATGACGCTCTTCATAACTGTGACCTGGTTCTCAGGTAGAGTTTCCTTCCCCTTCCTCTGACTTACCCAAGGTCAGAACTTTATTTTCTCCATATGTGCCAGTCAACAAGTCCCCCAGAGAATAGCCAGATACCCAGTTCTCTCTAGTTTAAGCAAAACAAGACAGACAATTTTATATAAATAAAAAGAAAAAATAAAATAAAAGTTGATTATACATGAACACTTGGATGAGTACTATGGAAAGCACTGCTAGTGAGGCACTAATCTGAAATGATGATGATGATGAGGAGGATCATAGAATCTAGGAGTCCCAGGCATGGTGTGCTAGGTGCTGTACAAACACAGAACAAAAATACAGTCCCTGCCCCAAAGAGCTCACTGTCTAAATAGAAAACAAGAGACAGCAGATAGATACAAACTCATGGCAGAGTATAAGGAAACAATAAGACATTATCGGTAAGCATGAACAGGTAATGATAGTTACACAATATTGCTAAATGACCTGGATTTGCAACATGGTAGAAATTTTCTGATGCCTTTTAGAGGAAAAAGCAGTGTGAGGTACTTCTGAAATCATGAATCTGCAGACGGAATGTGTTTTTGTGTCATCCCCTCTGCTTTTCTAGTGGAGATGTGTGGTTATACACAGGACGGTTGCTTCCTTTCTTTCATTGACCATGACACAAAAGACACACTGTTTCTGACATGAACTTGTACTAAACGAGATATTTTCCTGTTACACAAATGCACAACTATTTGACATCTGAGCAGACTCTGTCACCTGAAAGTAATGTCTATTCTGTCTTCTCCCAACCAACATGTCTTGAATACATATGCCCATTAGCTACTCAGTTGCAGGGTTAAAGACTTCAAACTGCACCTTTAGTATTACTTTATTACCATAAGCAGGCCTTTTAGACTTCTTTGCTTTGGATATTTTAGCACACAGTTTATCTATCTATCTACCTATCTACCTATCTATTTTAGAGTTCTATACTATGTAACAGAGTGCCAAGAGATGGAATTTAAGTCAGCACTCTGGTCACTAATTAGGTGCCCCTGGAGAAAGCCTAATTGGTTAGAGTGTGCCTGATTACCAGGCCAGTCTGGGGTTAGGAAAGTAATAAGCTAATTAGCCCATTAGCCAGGCAAGTAGTTTAACAAGAGCACAGGACAAAAGTGATCGAGCAACAAGTGGGGCGAGAGAGACAAGGCGAGAAGACCTTGACAAGAGAAGCTCAAGACACTGCCATCCCACCCTTCCAAGAGAAGGGGCCAGAAAGGTTGGAAAACAGTGTGAAGGTGTGGATGCACTGATGTGTATGGGGGAGGGATTGAGAAATTGTAAATAAAGTCCCTGCTGTTGTTCTCATGTAAGAAGGTCTCAGAGCGTCTTATGTTCATGGAAGAGGCAGGGGGTATGTATTGTGTGCGTGCCCCATCACCCACTGCCACCAACACCAGTGTATCTGAATGCCTTCCACGTAAGTTCAATAGCAATAGTGATGTCTCTAGTCAGAAAACAAATGATTGAAATCCTCCCTATAATGAGACTCGTGAGTTGGCCACCTGTGTGGAATGGTCTTAGGATCTCTGAAACGAAAAACATAAGACTCTTTGATTCCAAGTTCAATCCCTATAAACGACCTACTCATTAATATTTATACAGCAGATAAAAATCCATATCAGACAGGGTAGATACAGGCTGCCACACAGTGAAATGTTACAATCCTCTGAGAAAGAGTGAAAAGGCCACAGTAGATAGAACCAGAGCGGCAGGGTACAAGAAAGTGCTTTTATCTCAGTTACACACCACGGTACATTTCCTTTGTTATTATTCCAGCTCAAGCATTGATTGCCTGCCCTTTATTTTTGCAGACCAAACCTGTCAGGAACGAGTTTATGAATCAAAGGTAGAACTGTGTCCCAAGCAATTGCCCCATTGTCTCTCCTTTACACTAGGAACAACAGCACGGAGGAATCTCCTGACATCCCATCTCTGAAAACTGGACCATCTCCTGGAGCCCAGACTGCGCAGTGGAGTTAAGGGGAATCCCTGGGTGGCATACAGTCTCACAGCTGGCTATATGGCACCAGTTCCCACTTTCCCAACCACCCAGAGTACGAAGTGTCCTGGGGACAACATGGCCAATGCATACTGCATTCTGGTGCATTATGGCACATTCTCTTTGCTGCAAGTCAAGGCAAATCTGTGGTTAAACCAGTCCCCAAGATTCAGGAATGAGGAGGATGGCTGAAAGTTACCCAGGCCTCCTAGGTGATTCCGTGATCATAGCTATCAAGTCTGAGGCTCTGGTCTTTGGATCATGGGTATTTTTTTCTGATTTATTGTATTACCATTGGTTGTTCACCTCTCTTCATCCCATCCCTCTCCCTACTACTGAAGCCATTTAGCTGCCCAATCTGCCTCTTGCTGCCTATTCTGCTTCACAACCTTCTCCTCTCTCCTTTGTCCCTTCTATCTCTGTCCCCATAGTATCCTTCTCCTTTACTCACTCTTATAATATCCACAATCTCTTCCCATCATTAGTTCCTTTACTTCAACCCCAAAGAGTGCCCCCTTCAATTAATGTTTTATAGTAAAAATAAAACAAGCATGTAATCAGAACTTTACAAAATAACAAAGGGTCAGATTTACAAAGGCATCTAAGTGTCCAAAATGTAGATAGGTGCCTAATGGGATTTCCAAAAAGCACCTAAGGGAATAAGGTGCTTAACTCCCATTGCAAGTCAATAGGAGTTAGACACTTAACCCCCTTAGGTGCTTTTGGAAATCCTATTGGGCAACTACTTGCATCTTTAGGTGCCTAAATACCTTTGTAAGCCTGACCCAAAAATCTATAACAAACGTGGTGTGTGGCACCATCATCCTCATTGCTTTGCATGTATGTGCTATCCTTTTTGCCCACCCTTTTTGCCCAGCTCTTCAGGGTTGGGACTTTATTTTCCTATGTGTTTGTAGAGGGCCTACCACATTTTGAACACCGCCACCATATAAATCAACAAATTCATAATCATCATGATCTTGCTGTTCAGACTAGGAAGCCACCAGCCATAAAAACCCTTCAACAAAACCAAAAACTGAGAATCATTCTGTCAACAAATAAATCTTATTGAAAACAACTGATGGGCAGACCTCAAAGGGTTTGGTGATTCATCACGGTTAGGACAAACACCCAAATGACACTTACAAGAAATCAACTGACTAATAAAGGCACAGGTCAAGGGCAGAGTGCAGGGCGAGTTGGAGGCGGCATGTATATGTAATTACACACACTCCGGGAACCAACCCTTCCATGTCGAGTAGATCAAAACTACAGTATTATCTAGACAAAGCCAGTCATCACCTGGAACATCCTATATTCCTCTCCCTGCCTCTGTTTTTGTCCTTTTAACTGATAAGTTCTTTAAAGCAAGCATTATTCCTTCCAGGGTGTTTGAGTAGTCCCTAGCACAGGGTGGGAGATACTAGAACAAACACTAAATCAATAATGAATGTACAGAGGTCTGAGTGTCCTCTTTTTTATACTGATTGTACACTGGTGCCATTCCATTCAGTTCAGGAGAGTTACTCCTGACTGACGCTAGTGTAAATGAGAATGGAATCTGGCCTCAGTTTCATAGCTGATGCTTAAATACACTGCACAGACTTCTTCGGTCTGCACAATTTGTCTGGGAGTCTCATGAGAGAACCTACTCCTGCTGTGAAATTGACAAGACACGGACAGCCAACCGACCATGGAAATAATGCCATGTCTACACAGACACTGGGTTGCCCTAACTACTGTGGCAGAATAGAGGGTGACAAATCCCTCGGTGCCTCTGCCACCCGCAACCCAGCTTCCTGGGCTGGGGAAAAGACTGTAAATGAGAAAGCAACAGCTGAATGTGCTGATTAAAGCAAGCCAGAACTTTGCGGGAACAGCTTTCTCCCTAGCTGGAGGGGATATATAAACTAGCTAAGGAGGAACTAGAGAGAGGGGTGACCAGGGAAAAGGACAGCGTACACATACACTGCAAATAAACGAGCATGGGTGACTGCAATGGGTTATACCTGCAAGTTCCGGAGAGGGAGAGGGAGATGCCACCCAGAGGACCCAGAAGGACACACTACACAAAAGCCATACCTCTCGTGGAGGTGTAATAGGGCACTTACATTGGTGAGAGGAAGGTTGTTCTTTATAGTTCCTTATAGTGTTGGCACTGACATAATTAAGTCCTTGTAAGCTGCCTTACATTGAACTAACTGTAGTGTAGACCAGCCCTCAAGAAGATACAGACCCTACTCTCAATAGCTTTCAATCACTGGATAATTTCCCTGTTCTGTTCATTCCCTCTGAAGCTTCTGGCATTGGCCACTGTCAGAAGACAGGACATTGGGCTAGATGCAGCATTGGTCTGACCCCAGTATAACCATTCTTATGTTCTTACATTGGCTGTATTCTACAACCAATGGCCCATAGAAGGTAAAGAGGAAATAGCTAAGATTAATTATGATAGTTACCACAGAGCTGGCTCTATGTCCAATGGGCAATGCAGCATGGTAGCATCAGAGACAGAGTTAAAGTTGTTTGAGGAACCTTAATGCTGTATTTCCAGTTTTTCAAATGCTTGCTTTTTGAAAAAATATATCCTTAACTTCGCATTTCTTTGATTTGATACAGTACAAGATTTTTTCTGACTCAGTTGACCTTTCTTTCCAAACTTTGCTCTAGGTCAATGACATGCTGTGTCTAGAGACTGATACCCATTCGTATCTGAACATCTTTGCGATTTGAAAAGAGCAAAGGACTGAAATAGTGTGTTATGCCCCTCAACTTTCCTTATGGCTGAGTTCCTTTCACAGGCATGTGTTTTCCCCAGCACACACACGCGCCACATGCTGGACCTCACCTGCTCCTCACACAATAGGAATTATAAACGTAGAAAACAAAGATCACCTGATCAAGAGGACTCTGAGACTCAGCAAGGTTCCCTATTACTTATTAGCCAGCCAGCGATCTGGCCTGTCTGTCTCTGTCCTTGGCAATAAAACACAGATGAAAGGGAGCCGCTTATTTGGAGGCAGACTTGAAAGTACAGTAGCTATCTCGGCCGCTAGCCTTATCAAAGCTAGGGACAGCAATAGCAGTACTATATGGAGCAACAAGGACACGGTGGGCTAGATTGGCAAACAGTTCCACCCTGTGCAAAAATAGCACTTCCACGTCCCAATGGACAACAAAACACAATGGGCAGCTAGCGGTGAGCTTCAGCAGATGGTGCCTAATATCATGATTCTCAAACACACCTTAGTATGAAATCATGTAGTCTGTGGCAAGACTGGAGAGGGACACAGCCTCCTAGAATGAGTGAACTTCTCATGATTAATCAGCCAGTGAAGCCTGTGGTGTTGTAGTCAAACGTCCCGGATTAGGGTTGTATTACAGCACTCTGGTCAAAGCTCAACTGTCCCAGGTCACTTGGAGGTACAAAATTGAAAGCTAAATTTTGCAAGGACAGTTGTTTTCTCACGAGCTTCGCAATAATTCTGCTTCTAGTCAAGCTGGAAACGGAGTACTGTGAGAACAGCCTTTCTTGTATATTTCACAACTTTTGCTTCTAGGCAGGGTTGGACCCTGGAAGTACAGAGGCATGTGAAATCTAATGCTATCACATTCAGTTTTAAAGTGACAGGGAGTACCCTTTTGTCAAGATGGCTGTCAGATTCATATACCAAGCCCATCACCATGATATCTGAGCATCTTCCAGGAGTGTATTAAGGCCCAAATTCAGCAAATCACTTAAGCACAACCTCAACTTTTAAGTTCATAAATAGATTTGTTGATTTCAGTGAGACTACTCATGTGCTTAAAGTTAAATCAGGTACTTAATAGCTTTGCTGAATCATGGCCTAAATGAAAAATTACGGTGGAGTTTTTTCCTCAAAGGGAAATCATCTGAAAGGTTTAATGGATTGGTCATTTCAAGGATGGTTGGCCTCTTAAAAATGCATTTCATACATCTGGCTAAGTGTTTTTCTAGAATGCCATATGTAAGTTGGCTAGATATTCTTGGCATACTGTGTCTTACACAAAACAACCATTAAACATAGAAGGAAGAAGATAGAAATTAACCCTTCAAACAACAGTGAAGAATTGGCCAATAAAGATGAAAATGCTTTGGCCAATGAGAACTGGCTCCAGAGGCCAGAGCCATAAGACAGCACCTCATCAGTCAGAATTACTGCAGTAAGGAAATGAAGATAAACTCACATTGGGGGTCATATAGATTACAGAGCATGATGAACATGCAAACTGAAAACTAGCCTTTGTCTTAGCTTTTTACCCTGGGTCCAGAGGCTGCAACTTGAATTCTGCATCTCCTCAAACATGCTCTCTGTTTTCTATGCCGGCTCTCCATAGAATATCATGTCAGGCTCAAGATCTTGGTCCTTATCTTCAAGATGCTTAAAAATATAGGCCCAGATTGCCTCAAAGATGGTCTCATGGCCCAGGAGGAGGACCTCCATTGACAATTCTGCTCCCCTAGCAAAATGAAACTGTCTATTGTAAGGGAAAAGCTTGTGTGTACAGAAAACAAGGTTTTCTCACATGGCCAACACAGTGAAATAATCTCCCAGGGGATCACAAATAGATGGTAGGAAAATGGAGGTTTTGTCTGTAGAAAATGTTGATGCAAATGAGGAAAATTTTGTTTACACATTCCATGGAAATTTTCAATTTTTGGTGAAAATTAAAAACAACAAGAATTTGGGTGAAAACAAAAATGTTTTAATTTGGAAATGGCTGCCCAGAGGCCTTCTCAGAGTTGTAGTTTGTAGTTGCATGATCCCACTCTTCTCTAAAGGTCCAGGCTCCCTGGTTGTTCTACATCTTCTGGGATGCAAGTTTTCCCCTGGAAAGGGGAAACAATTGCAAGAGAGATGCTGATCATATCACTAAATGGACTACAGGAAGACATCAAGAGATCAGCGTAATGAGCACAGTGTAAGAATGTGAGTAGAATAGAAAATACATGTATTTAGGGTCATCAGACGCAATCAAAACTGGAGACAAAATGCTAAATGCTAAATTAATCCCTGCCAAAAGACTTTGTGAGTCTCACAGATTGAGATGCTGTCTTAGTTCCTGGATTTAGCATCAGATGTTACATCCCATTGAGGAATATTGGTGACATGCCAGCTGAAAGCACAGACATTTTGTGATAACAACTTGATACAGTTTAATGTGCTTTAAGAACAATTAATGTGAAATTTACAAATCTGGAGAATCAGGTTTCTGTGCTGTGGTTGCAACTTTGAATCATCAATCTGGAGCCTTGGAATAGCAGAGGCATATAGGTGAAGAAGGAAATATTTAGAAAATTGCTTCTTTATTGGAAGTTTTAGTATTATTGAAATTGTAGTAAAATAGACATGCCGAGTGAGTGTCTGAGAGTCTCGGACTTTAGCAACTCTTTGTCCTAAGAGACCATGCAAACTATCCCCAAACACATTGGATGAATTGCTGCTCTACTTTCATTTTAAGATCATTGGTGTTACACAACCAACTTTTGTCAGTTCCTGGAGCAGTCTCTGGAAACTGGTTTCTCCGTATTTGCACCACCATTGCTTGAAGCAGTTCATTCCATTCCAGCAGCAGCTCAGATCAGAATCAGGGAGTAGTAACCATGATTCTGATTCACGCCACTTAAAGACAATTAATCCATTCAAGAATGCTGGAAGGAACACAATCAGAAGCTTCTAAACTGAGAATCGACTGTGACTGTTGGCACCATCGGCTCCATCCCACAGCACCCAGTCTGGGAAACCCTTGCCAACCCACCAATACTTGAGAAGGTCTGTAAAAGAATTAAGCAAATGGAGAACACTAAAGCATCAGGTACTGATGGCATAGCAGCTGAAGTATTGAAAATGGAGGGAGAAACACTGACAAACAAGCTCCATTTGCTGTTTGTCAAAATCTGTCACACGGAAGAAATTCCCATTGACTTATGCAACACTAACTTAGTCACCATTTTCAAAAAGGGAGATTGGGCTGACTGGGCAATCGTCAAGGCATTGCCCTCCTCTCAATCACTGGGAAGATTCTTGCTAGAATCTGATTGAGTAGTTTTCTCCCTGTTGCAGAGGAAGAACTCTCAGAGTCCCAGTGTGGTTTTAGACCATCACGAGGCACCACTGACATGATTTTCACAGCTATGCAGATCCAGGAAAAATGTCAAGACCACCGGGAGCTATATATAGTCTTTATCATCCTGACCAAAGCCTTCGACTCTGTCAACCGAGAGGCTCGGTGGAAATTCACGTCAAAGTTTGGTTGCCCAAGCAAATTTGCCACCATTGTAAAACTCCTCCATGACCAGAATGACTGCCTCCATCCTGTGCAGTGGTTCTACTTCTCAGCCCTTTGGCATCCGAATTGGCGTAAAGCAAGGTTGTGTAAGGCACTCATTCTTTTCTCACCCACTCTTTTCTCCATCTTTCTAGTAGCTATAAAAATGTTAAGCATTGGCACCCATAATCAGACTGATGGCAACCTCATCAACCTCTCTCACCTCCATGCCAGAATTAAAGTAACATCAGCAATAATGACCAAAACTCCAGTATACAGACAATTGTGCTGTAGTTGCACACTCAAAGGAAGACCTACAAGCAGCCCTTAATCGCTTCTCCAAAGCTTATAAAGCTTAGAGCTAACCCTGAACATTGGCAAAAGAAATGTTCTCCACCAGCCTGCTCCCAGTCAATCATACCAGCAAGGAAGATCTACATTGACAGAGAGGAAATGGAAAATGTAGAACATTTTGCCTACCTTGGCAGCCATCTTTCATAGGGGCAAACCCAGATGTTGAGTTTCAGCACAGAATCCATTATGTCAGTCTTATCTTTGGCAGACTGTCCTGCCAGGTGTTCAAAAACCATGACATCAGAGCACACACCAGACTTTTAGTTTCCAAAACAGTGATAATCCGAACTCTCCTCTATGGCTGTGAGACGTGGGTGACCTACGGAAAACACCTGGAAAACCTGGAACGCCAGCACCAGCATTTTCTCTGGAAGAGCCTCAACACAAAGTGGGAGGATTGCTGTACTAATGTCAGTGTCCTCACGGAGGCCAATATCTTTGGCTTTGAGACCCCGATTATCCAGCATCAGCTAAGGTGGAGTGGGCACTGTGTGCGCATGTCTGATGCACACCTACCAAATCAATTGCTGTACACGCAACTCACCAAAGGAGAAAGAAAACAGGGAGGCCAAAAGAAACATTTCAAGGACATCCTCAAGACAAACATTGAGAGATGTGGCATTGATATTGCACACTAGGAGACAGGATCCCAAGATAGGGCTAACTGGTACAGACTGGTCAGATAAGGAATGACTACTTTTGAGGAAAATTGCCTCTCCCTGGCTGTAGAAAAATACCAGAAAAGAAAAGACAGACAACTGTTATGCAGTAATCGTGGCCTAACCATGCCTTCCAACACCACCTGCAACGTCTGCCAATGAGCCTGCACCTCAAGGATCAGACGCCCCAGTCACCATAGGACCCATATAAAATAAAATCTGTGAAAAAGATCATCCTTGACTCAAGGAATTGCCGATGACAATACCATGTAACATATTGGCTTGTGTATCTTTGTCACCCTCTATTGGCCAGAGCACATGAGCCAGCTATTTCTTCCAGTTAAATTTTCAAAAGTGGCTTGGGATTTTGATGCTTCACTTTTTGGGAGCCTGACCTCAGACTCTTTACAGAGGCATGATTTTCAGAGAGCACTCTGAAAATCAGGTGTGAAGCTGGACACCCTACAATTGGGGCACCCAAAATCCCTAATCATTTTTGAAAATTCAAGCCTTAGTCATTTAACTCAAATGACAGAAGTCTGAGTTTTGGGGATAGAGAGGCTGACAACCCAACCAGGATTTCTTTACAATACACTCTGGACCTTTTTCATATTTTATTTTACTACTAGAAGGAATGCTGCTAATGAACAAGCATTCAGTGTTAAGTATGCCATGCAATCGATCGCCCTGCCTCAAAAATACCTTGTCTCACAATCCCTCAAACCACAGTTTTCTAATTTCTTATAAGCTATTAAAAATTATTTTTCAAATAAGAACATAAATATTAAGAATCTCATACACAAAATCCCATAACACACAAATAACCTAATAACTGAATCTGTCTCTTCTCTCCTCCCACCCTTCTTGTCTCAACCTTCCTTCTTTCTTCCAATCTCGCTATGTTCCCCCACTCCTTTGTCCATATGCTATACTTTTAGGGCTAAAAACCCCTAACTCAAATTTAGAGGTGTTTGGAAAATGCCAATTATTTTTCCTAGAAAATTTCCCCCTGCTCCTCCTCTCTTCCAGGGTCCCACCACCCTGCTCCTCCTCTTCCCCCTGAGATCCCATCTAGGGCTAGACTGGAAGCTAGAGCACTGTAGCGAGCGTATTCTCCCACCTGGAGCTGGCTGAGCTGTTCACACCAGCCCCTCTCTCTCCTCTCCCCTTTCCCCCCCGCAGAGAGCTGGCCCAGCCAGTCCCTTATCCTCCGTTGCCCCATTGCCCCCACTCATGGAAAACATGAAGGTCAGCTGTAGATGGGGGGAGAGTGGCACTGAGGATGCTGCACCTAGGGGCACATAAAGTGTAAATCCAGCCCTGCCCATAGGCATCAATGAAGACTGTCCACGTGATTAACTGCTTCCCAATAGGAATTGGAGCTTGACACTCTGGCTCTGAGATTGTAAGCATCTTGTGACAGAGGCCTGTTGTATTCTGTGTTTTCGGACAACCTAGCACATTTTAGCTGCGATATAAAAAATTAGCAATAACAGTTCTTCTGATTTACACACCTGTTTATGTGTTGAGAGCAAACTCACTGAGTTCCAGCAGAGGGTGCCGCATACAGGAATGGGATGGGGCCTCTGCTGGGGAGGCAGATCAGCAGGTTCAGTGGCACTGACTACCCTATTTCCCATGGCTCAGTGAGATGCGTTTCCTGGCATAGATCAGGCCTTAACTATCAGCATTGCCATTGAATTTAGTGGAGCAAAATCAAGCTCTATCTGAGGCAGCAGATAGACAGCAGGGTAAAGAAAGAACTGGGCTGTCCATATTGAAGACTAGTGGAGAAGAAAGAAATAAAATGAAGACAACCAAATTAACCCTATAAGGTCAGAGAGGTCCCTTTTGGGGGCTTTCATTCCCTGTAATTTTCGGGCTATTTAATAGACTATGTCAGAGGTTCTCAGCCGTTTTCATATGGTGGGCTCCTTCTTAAATCAGAGATATTTCTCTTTACCTGCCAGCCCTGATGCCACATGTTCTGTGTACCAACCACAATGCTTAGAGAACCAGTGGGTTAGACTGTGACATCCGTATTCACCTTGAGCAGTAATCTCACTCTGCAGATAGTTGCATTGAAATCAAAGGAATTATTTGTGCATAAGATACTAGAGTAGGGGTGGTGCAATCTGGCACAGAATGAAGGCAATAAAATCGAAATAAACTCCCTTTAATGTCACGGGCGCGGCTGCTCAGTTAACTCTTTCCTAGGTACAATTGCATTAGAGTTTATGAACCTTGGATTCACCGACCCTCCCCTGTTAGCTGTGGGCAAATTCTATCCCGATATGCATGCTTGTAGTTCCTATCAAGTTAACAGCAGTGGCAGACATGTTTCTGAGAGCAGAGTTTGGCCCTTAGTGAGCATAGCTGAACTGTAAAAAACAAAATTCAACTGAAAGTATCTTGGCAATTTTTTCACTCCCCAACCCGAGCAGCCAGATTTTGATGTCATTTAACTAGTCTGAATCCAAAGCCATTCCACTGAAGTCAGTCGAGTCGCTACGGAGAAACACTGGTGTAACAGAGAGCAGAATCTGGCCACGAATCTTCAACAGAGACGAAGGCTATGTCTACACTGATGGTAGCAAATTCACCTCTGTCAAATCGATCTATCTGGTTCAACTGAGCAGCAGTGAAGACCCGCTCAGGCGATCCAGAAGTCAATCTAATAAAACCGCCTTCAAAAAAGTGTAGAGCTGAGTCGACGGGTACGCGTTTCCTGTCGGCGCAGCGCAGTGGAGACGACGCAAAAACTGGATGTTACGAAGTCAACGGGAGTTACGCAAGCTTGCTGCCAAATTTGCTGGTTAGTGCAGACCAGGCCTGAGACGGGTAATTATTTGGATAACTGCTCTGATGCTGAAAGATGTGTGACTGGGATCAAACTGACTTCAGCTGCCTCAAAGCTGCAGGCAACTGTCCTTAAATAAACAGATAAGATGAGTTAGTCAATGTTTGTACAGTGCTATGAATGTATAAAGCCCTATATAAACGCTAAGTATTATTACTAAATGCAAGAGCGCTCGGTCTTGGTGAAATTTCCCACAAAAGCAGTTGAATGAACGCTACAGTGAATGAGCTGCTGTGTTGAATGGGCCATCAAAACAAATCATGTCAATAAAACAATCTCTCTTGCTGGGCCACATCCTACTCTGCCATATTAATGTCACCAGGGCAAGATTAATACCTACCGGTAGCGCCACAGTGACTGGAGTGATAAACATAGGACTCGGCCATGCCTTGCAGGCATGGCCCAGAGCAAGGGACAATGTGGCTCTCCAGCTGAGAAAGCACAGGAATGAATCCGGAATCATTTCGGGGCAGACTCTGGCCCCCTTGCTCACAGCAGTGGGAAGGCAGCCTGTGCATGGCCAGGAGCACTGAGAGGCGTTCTGCCAAAGGGCCAGATTCCCACTCCTTTATTTGGGCTGGATGGCTCCCTACCCCATGACTTCCCCCCTCCGTTACACTAAGGACTGTTTGCGCAACAAGGTCACACTGTGAGTAAGGAGCTCAGAATCACGCCCTTAGAGAGACTGCCTTCCAGGGTTCTTGGGCACGCATGAGTGGTCTGCCTGGCGCTGCATCCTCCACGGGGCGCAGGGTACTATCCTACGTGTGCTGGCAATCTCCCCAACCCAACACGTGGCAGATAGGCAGGGAGCAGATCCATACCTGCAACTCCTCTCTGTCCCAATGGGGGCGTCATAAAAGCCAGGAGGATCTAGTCCACAATGAGCTGATTGTGGCCGTGTTAAATGCCCAGAGAGGCAATCAACAAGTGACAGTTGTCATGTTTGTAGCATATCAAACCAGGTGATGTGCTGGCTGTGTAAACTTTCCCATGATCATCTGTGGAGCTTTTCTCATTCCCTCAAGCACAAAGCTTATAAATGGGATGAGTGCCACTAATACAAATTTCAGTGGGCTTTAGGAAAGACACACGTTAAGGTGCCTCATTTGCATAAATCATTATAATGAACTTTTCTGACAATTAGCCATTATTTATCTGCCTTGGTGCACAGTTAGCTTAACCAACATTTCAGACTTACCTACCAGCAAAACCACATGGATGATCGAAGGGTTAACTACCTCTGGAATGCGTAATTGAAATCACTCCTGCGCATTCTGTGCATGCTCTGGAATAATGGCAGGAAAGGAAACGTGTATCTCTTTAACAATTTTATAATATGCAAAAAATCTTGCTAGAGATTTGTCATAATGCAGTGCTCAAAGGAGCCATCCCATGCCTTTTGCCCAAACATATAGAAATGAAGGAGGATGACCAGTAAATGACAATAAAATACAGGTGCTTAAATACATTGGTTTCTTATTTACAGTAAGGCCCTTTACAGCTCTTTGTTTTGTCCCACAGCCACAGTTCAGTGAAGAAGAAGCCTTAGTGTAGTGTATAATATAACCCTTCTGCCAGTTGGAGTAAGCAGGCACAAGGACTGGGTTCAGTATCTAGGGGTTCCTTTCAACAAAATAACACAAAACCGGCTTTCTTTCATTCTTTCTATCTTTACATTTCTGGTATTTTTTCTCCTCTCCTCTTTTCTTTCCTTTCAAATTTATCTCCATCCTTTGTTGTCAAGTCCTTTGGTCTCCAGTATTACATTGATTCTTCCTTTTTTGCTCCATATTCAATTTTTCCTAGCACCTTTAATCCCTGTGTTTTCATTTCTCTGTCCACCTTCCTCTTACCCATATATTGTTTTCTCTAAATCTCTCGTTTGAATAATATTTACCTCTACAGTGCTGTACAAACATTAACTATTTGATGAACACAATGCCCCATAAGGCAAATAAGTAAATATAATTATCCCCATTTTACAGATGGGGCAATAAAGGTGGCAAGATCAAGTGACTTGACCATGGTCACAGAGAGAAGTGGTGTTAGAAAACTATACGGATAGTTAAGCACTGGAACAGGTTACCTCGGGAGGTTGCAAAATCCCCATCAATGAAGTTATTTAAGAATAGATTGGGCAAACACCTGTCACGGATTCCTGCCTCAACATAAGGGGATGGACAAGATGACTTCTTGAGGTCCATTTCAGCCCTACATTTCTAGGACAATAATATAGAAGTCTCATTCACGGAGTCTTCTGATTAGTCTTTTAAACCATGCTGCTCCTCACACCACTGAGATGGCTGCTACATCTCATCATCACAGCCAAAAGGCCCCACAGCCCGGCATCCCACACACTACTTTGCTGTCTTCAGGAAGGGGACAGTTGTCTCCAGCCCCATCTCTTGGGATCTTTAAGTCATTTACCTAGAAAACACTTACGAGTTTCTGGGATGCTCAATGAGCAAGAAGCAGCAGAAGCAAGCTATGTGCCACCCACTAGGTAAGATCAGGCAGCCTCCAACACCTAAGACAACCCTTATCTGGCTTGAAATGGGTAGTAGAGTCATGCCATACTACTGATCTGAAGAAGCAAGGTGGGTTGAACAGCTATCCAGAACCTTTTGAAGACGGGTGGGAGGGAACTAATTGGCTTCTATTTGAAGACATGGACAGATGTATGTGTGGGGGGACAAAGGCAGGTAGGATACTGAACGCTACGTGGATCACTTTCCCCACAAGAAATCTTTAGAGACACAGGGGACCCTGGTGGCCTGTTGGGCGGATAGCCTATGGGTAGGAATAAAAACAAGGGTGCATTTGCAGCTGTACAACCTTCCTCCTCCCCGCCACACACACACATATGGGACACCCAAAGTGAGCTTCAGTTTCACAAATAAAAGCAAAATTCAGGCGATTCTTTTCTATGTGGGTTTGGGTTTCATAATGAAAAGCTGTCATGTGCGCTGTGCCACAAGTTAGGGAACATGTATCCTCCAGTACATGAGGAGTACTGGCTCCCAGTTTACAAATTACTTCAGTGTTCATGATGTTTGTGATTTGGATGTTTTTTTCAGAAACTGTTTTTTTTTTGTTTTTTTTTAGTCTGTATCTGGGTGCAGTCTGTTGTGCTTGTAACCAAGGACATGAAGAATAAATATTCCACACCTATAAGGTTCCTTCTTTTGGATGCTGCAGACAAGGGAAATCTGAGAAACCTCAGGACAGTCATCCAAGATAAATTGCCCAGCTTTCAGGAATTACAGGTTCTCTCTGGGGATTAGAGCCAAATGTTAAAGATCTTCTATTTCTACTGCAGCCTTTCTTTGTGCATTTCCAGATGGATTCAATATCATTTCCACAGAAAGATTAAGACGAAGATTAAGGCTAAACAGGATCAACGTCATGTGATTCATACCCTCTCCCATAGTTCCTGAGAGCCTCAAATATTTCCAGGAGGTGCTACGGAACATATATTGCCACGCTTGCCTCTTCTGACCTAAGCCTGAGGTCTTGCAGGTGGGTTCTGTTAGGAGAACTGATGATGGAGTCAGGTATTTCTTTGATGTACTGCTGTTTCTTTACAAAGAATATGCACAAAGTCCTGTTTCCCTGAAGGCAGTAGGAATCAAGCAGCTGAGACAATTTCTTCACTCCCAAGCCTCTTCCCAACCAGCGCTTTACCCAAAATCTCTAACTCTTTGCTTTCCTCAGGGTCACATTACCAGTGCATCTCTGGATGTATCTGGACTGCCCTGATGCCTTCTTTAGTGGGGTTTCTGCTGTTTCTCTTTCTCCCACCCCTAACCACAGACACAGACATGAAATCAAAATCAACCCCTGACCCCTGTGTTCATCAGACCACAGGGAAAACCTTTGGACTGCCTGGCCCAACTGCTGCATACAGTCCTTGGGTGGTGCTTTTCCATTGTTTCAGCACTTGTAAGCAAAGGCATTTTATTGTTCCCCCATTTAGTCTGAATGGAAGACAGCTATTATGCCCAACAGCTTGTAGTAAGTGGTGTGGTTGCCCAGGGTGACAGGAGTCGCACTCGCCACGCTGGTGCCTCCTGCTGGTAGTCTTGGGGATTAGCTCCACAGTTCAGTATCCCCTCTCCCCATGGCACCTCACCTGCTGTCACTTCTGCTCCTGGACCCACATCGCTCCAAGGACTGCAGCATCCTTTCCATGACATAGCCCTCCAGCCACGTCACAATCTGTGATCCCCCTTTCCAGGGGCGAGTGCTGTAGTTCAACTATTCTGCCACTTCCCAGTTGCAACTTGGGGGGAGGAAGTGGACGCAGGCCCACCCACTACTTCGGGTCCCAGGCCAGACCCCCTGTAGATGGCAGGCACCTGCTGCATCCCCTCCAACTGCTCAGTACGTTTCCCTGGGCCACTTCCCTGCAGCCCCAGCACCTTCTTCGCCCTTGGCTCAGGGCCTCAGCCTGCAAATTCCAGCAGCCAGCCAGGCCCTCCCCTAGTCCCTGCTAGCAGCACTGCTCTGTCCAGGGTGCTAGCTGCTACTACTTCTTGCTGCCTGCCAGGCACCCAGTCCTCCCTTCCTGAGCTCCAGGGAGTAACTGACCATGCTCTGCCCTGCAGTTCTTCTTATATGGGCCTGCCTGACCCTGACTGGCTGCTCCTCTCAGTCCCTCTCTAATTGGCTGACAGTTGCACAGCCTCCCTAGGGCTCCATGAACCCAATAGAGGCCTGTGCGTGGCCAATGCCCCATCACACCCAGGATAACAATACCGTGCATAATTGAACCCCCACTTTGTATATATGGACCTAGACTAGCGGATCCATTCGATTCAGCTTTCGTTCAGGCTATTCCTGTGGAGAGTTTGAAGGGAGGAGACGAACATCTCGAGTACTCAATGTTTCCCTGAAATGGCAATGATATTTTCCCCAGAAATCAAGCAATCAGCCTCAGAATAGCTACCGTAATAGCTACCGGGTTTGCCTCGACTCACTGATGTCCACGATGCATGCATTTTATACCGCCATCCCAACCTGCGCTGTGATCTTGTTAGTAAGCTAAGCATGTTTGGGCTTGATTAGTACTTAGATGGCAAACCAGTAGAGAAAGCCCCTGCACTGTGGGAAGCGGTGATTCTGTAGGTGCTATTCCTCTCTCTGAATCACTGTTGAACAAGTAACCAAATGTACCGTTGCGGGGCACTGTGCTGTTGGAGATGCTGAATTTCCAGTGAGATGTATAACCGAAGTCCTAACCTCCAATGGTCATTAAAGAACCCGTTTTTTCCCCAGTAGGAGGGATGTTAACACAAGACTCCTAGTCACACTCCTGTTTGGGCAACACGTTCTCCTTACCCACAATACCTCCTGTTGTTGCATTCAGATACTGTATTCTTCACTTCCTGTCCTGTGGTGTCGCTATGCATTATTAAGCAAGTGCAGTTTCAGCCCGCGGAGGTGGTTGCATTTCACACGTGGATGAAGTGGTTCATATATGGAGGGCAAAATTCTCCTTTCATGCACACACAGCATAGGTCTTAAGTGATATTTTAGGAGTTCGGCCCTAGAATATGATCTGCCATGGGATTTAAATACAAAATTTATCCCATAGCAAGTAACTCAAGGGAGTAATTCAGGGCTTTGGCCTCCAAGATTCTTTGCACCCTCAGCTCACAACAAAGTGCCTGAAAGTCCCACTGGAGTCACAGGAGATGCTCAGTGCCCTGCAGGCATGGGCCTTCAATATGTAAAAGTTCACAAATTATTTGGAGATCCTCCTGAATGAATGCTGCTAAATAAATACGAGGGGCCTGACTCTCCCGTCTTGTGTCATCATTTACACTTGTGCAAAGCCGGTCTCAAATGCTACCAGATTGGAATGGCTCTGTTTTACATCAGCTTTGCGCTCACTCTCCTCGGTTATTATTGCAGACGGAAGGGGCAAGGCAGTGGAGGATCAGCCCTGTACGCCATTATCCAAACAGCTGCACGGCTTGACACTGGCTTTGTTTGGCACATGCTAGCAGCAATTTATAGGTGCTTGGGAAAAACAAGGGAATAAAGAAGCAGCTCCAGGAGGACACTGTAAGTTATTGATAATACCTTCCCGTTTGCTATCTTAAAACAGACCTGATGCATCTTGTGGATGACGATGCACTGCGCAGGTGTGGTGTCAATCGTCAAACATTAAAAGTTGCTGAAGGGCAGAAACAGCAACTGTTCATGTTTTGTGTTCACCGAGAAACGGTAGCAGAACCCGGTGCAGTGGCTTATGTGCTTCATGGTCACATTTGCTTCATGCACTTTGGCCAAGACTTATAAAAGGAGGTAGGCTCCTAAGAGTTTCAAAGCTATTTAGGGTCCTTATTGCCACTGATTTCAAATAAGTGGCTTGAACTTCAAAAAAATGCCTAGTACCCAGCAGCTCCCATTGACTTCAATGGGAACTGCCATCCTGCCAATCGCAGCTGTTCAAAAATCATGCTGGCTCTCCCTCAGAATCATGAGATTTAAAAGTATGATTATTTTATTACTGTAGCACTAGAAACCCCAGCCATGGACCAGGACCCCATTGTGAGAGGCGCTGTACAAAAAGACTGTTCCTGCTGGTTTATTTTTATATACCTTTAGGGGTCACAACTTCAAGCATTTCTTCCAGCAGCTGGGGCTTTAAGGATATGTCTACACTGCAATTTCAGACCTGTGGCTGGCCCATGCCAGTTGACTTGGTCTCACAGGGCTCAGGCTGGGGCCTGTTTAATTGCAGTGTAGATGTTTGGGCTTGTGTTGGAGTGTGGGGTCTAGGACTCTGCGACTTGGGTGGGTCCTAGAGCTTGGGCTGCAGCCTGAGCCTGAAAATGTACATCATAATTAAACAGCCCCTTAGTCTGAGCCCCACAAGCCAAACTCAGCTGGCACAGGCCAGCCGTGAGTGTCCAAGTTCAGTGTAGACAGACCCTAAGAAAAACACCAAGTATCATGCAACTTGCTACAGAATCATGAGACCTGGCAACAAGACCACTTTGAAAATCAGGCCAATAATTTAGGCACCAAAAAAGAATTTAGGAGACTAAATTTAGGCATTTATTTTGAAAATCATGGTCTTTTTAGTCTTTGTGCAAACACAATATAAAGTGTTCTTGGAGAACTGGATAAAACCTGCCTAATTTTAGAAACCCATGTTTGAAAATTTTGGCCTTGGCATTTATCTGAGTAAGAATATCTCTTGTTACATTAGATAGGGTGCACATTTACAAGGGATATAAACTCTCATGAATCAGGACCTACTAACTACCTCGGGGTTAGGAAGTAATTTTTAGAATAAGAATGCCATCATTGCCAGCAATGGGGATTTTATGCCTTCCTTTGTGGCATCTGGTACTGGCCCCTTCAAGGTGGATCTTAGATGGATCCTGTATGGCAATTCCTAGGTTCCTATAAGATCCTGTTTCCAGGAAAACATCTAGTGAAAACAAGCGAAGAAAGAAAAACACCAAACATACAGGGAGCACACTATCCCTCCCAACCCAAATTCAAACACATCAGCTGAATTTATTCTAGAATGTTGTACCGGCAGCCTTTCTGTACAAAATCAACGAATTGACTACACTACAGTCAGCCTGTCTTAAAATGCCCCTTCTTCCCCCAAATGGTTAAGACTGGCCAACAACTTTCTGCCAAACGTGTTTTTTAACAGAAAAATGAGGTTTAAATAAATGTAATTTTTCACAAATAGTGTCCATGTTCTGTCGAAAAAGTTGCTGTTTTACAATGGAACGCATGAAAACAAATATTCTGGTCAAAACCAGAAATGTTTGAATTTGGAGATGGTGTCCTGGTGCCTCATGGGAGTTGTAGTTCAGGTGCCTTGATTTCCTGAGATTCTCATGATGCACTGCCTCACCCCTCCAAGCGTGCTGACTGTGGTGTACCATGGGAGATGGAGTCTGACTAGGGAGACTAGCCTATAGCAAAGAATGGAAACATGAGGCACCCAAATGTCAACTCCCATGTGGCACCATGGTGGCATTCCCAAATTGAAATATTTTGGTTTTCAGCTGAAATATTTTCAGATTTTGAATTTCCACCAGCAAATTGAAATTTTTCATGGGGGGGAGGAATGACCAGCTTTAGTCACAATCTCTATTTAAAAAAAAAGCGAGCACAAGTAAAATAGGAAAAACCAGGGTTTACTTGCAATTAAATACTTTTGCTATTAATTTTTTTCCTTCAGAGAGGTTGCTGCTTCTCACCACTTATTATTTTAGTATCATGCACTGAACATTATTGAAACACCTTTCTGATAGGAACCCACATTTTGTCCCAATTTTCTTCTCTCTTTCTATTCTAAAACCAAAGGATCCCAAAGCACTTCATAAACTTGAACAGCTGTATTAACGATAGTTCAGACCCTCAGCTTGTATAAACTGGCGTAGCTCTATCAACTTCAGTGGCGCTACGCTGAGGATCTGCCCCCCCAGACTATAGCTCTAGGGAATGGGATCATTTCACTCACCACTGACATGCAGACGGCAAAAGATTGACAGTAACTTGTAGCCTCACATGATATTTTAGGACTGGAAGTGAAGAATACCGCTTGTGTGAATGTATATAGGCAAAATGCAGTTAACCAAGATGGTATTTGGCCAGGACACCATTGTTACTCTCCTAGGAAGAATGGTCTTGTACTTCATTATAGAACTCTTCTGACATCTTAGATGAGTCACTTAATCACAGAAGGGGCTGATCATCCGAGACTTCCATTGACCTCCGTAGGAATTGGGGGTACTCAAATTTACAGGATTGGATCCTTAGCTTCTCTGTGCCTTAACTTCCCCATCTGTAGCATGGGGATAATAATGCCACCTTACAGGGCTGTCAGAATGATTAATTCACTAACGTTTGCAAAACATTTTGAGATTCCTAATTACAGAACGCTATATGGCTCTGATCCAGCCAATGATTTACGTATGTGCTTAATTTGAAGCAGGTGAGTAGTCCCATTGACTTCAGTGCGACTATTTGCATGCTTCTGTGCTTTGAGAAATTGGGGCCTTTATGCAAAGTGTTTCATTATGGTTCCTGGGAAAGTGTCATGAGGATTTGCTGCAATGTGCTTCTTCTTTTCTGACCCCCACAACCGGCCAGAGGGAGTATCTTAAGTCTACAAAAGCTACTGCAGTTGAAGAGGGGCAGCAGTGACCACAGAGTTACTCGTTAGCTGATCTACAGCCTCTGTGGTGTGATTCCTTCCCTTGAGCAATTTTCCTGTGAACTATATACCTGGCATTCAGGCGGGATTCTGGATGGAAGGATTTGAATCTTAAGACAACGCAAGTGTATTCTATTGTACAAAACCAGAAGTATGACTGTCACACTGTTATCTATATCAGAATCAGGTAAAGATGGGCTTGTGATTCATATCTGTGACTACATTTCAAACAATATCAACAGCCAGGGTTGTTTGGATTCAGATTTCTGCTTCTGCCCATTATAGAGATAGGCCCTAATCACAGAATTTAAACCCAGATTTGCGATCTGAGCCTCTCAGATTTCAGGGGGTTTTGCATGTGGGGGGCTTCCGCTCTAAAGCCACTCCTCCAAAATTGCCTGTAACAATGTTATGCCATCCACAGCAAGTTTGCAAAGACAATGCTGCTAAGTCACAAATTACTAATTATCTGATATATTTATTAACAATCCTTATGAATTATTAACAAATTATTTCTGGAGAACCTAATTCTCAGGTAAAAATCAATGGCTCTCCATTTACTTCAGTGGAGCGACTCCCCCCAGTTGAAGGTCAGCCACAATCATCTTTCATCTCATGGTACATATGTTTCTGTACTATAATGACCAATCCATTTCTTGTCAATGAACCAGATCCTGCCCCCTTAACGTCAGCAGGAATTTTGCCATATTCACAGAGGATAAGAGTTAGCTCCTTCAGTCTCATGATTTATTGAGCATAAAATATGTTCCCTTCCTTTGTTTTAATTAGGGATGTGTGAACCAGTTTGACTCAAATGCAAATCAACTTCTGACTCCCTTCTTTATGTACTCTAACCACTAGATCATGTTCTTTCAATCCAATTTAACCAAGGAGGACTGGCAGTCATAGATACCCCTTCTCCTTGCTTCACTCCAGAGCTTTCACATGCCCTGCCGCACATGTGACTAGCAGCTTGAAATGTCTGGATCTCACTTAGCCATGGGCAAACATAAAAAATGTCAGAGGTTTGGAAGAGCATATTAGAATGTATCTGAAACCCCCTCAGGGCTGGAAATCTCATGAGAACAGGCTGGCTTGTAAAATGCCTTATGATTCCCTTATTTGGCTCTGCTGGAAATACCACAAGCAGAGGTATTCCCTCATTCACAGAACATACTTGTCCTGATGTGGGGTCACAGATCGTGTGGGATCTAGCCTGATGAAATCTGCCTTGTGTGAAATGAGGCTTTACCTTTTGGGGCAAGAGCTCCATTTTATGGCTGTTTCAAAGGAGACTGCCAAATTTCCCTTTCAAGTTGGTTGCTAGTCTATTGCCAGCACTGTGCTGTGTTACAGGAGAGAGGGAGCTTGCAACTTGCTGCTTTGTTTGCATGGGCACCACTGCCCTCTACTGGATCCAATCAGACCTACTCAAACGTTTCAGCTCGGGAGTGTCTCACCCTCCAGTGTCTGGTCTGAAAAAGACGTGGGCTCTACTACCGCTGACTGTGCCGCAGCCTGGATACAGGCCTCTATTTCTCTACGTTGACCATAAAGCTTGCCTGTATGCCCTTAGCCACAAAGCATCACAGATAAAGAGCCCCTTTGTGACTGACGAGATTGTCTCAGGTGCAAC
Source organism: Mesoclemmys tuberculata (assembly GCA_007922155.1). NCBI lineage: Eukaryota > Metazoa > Chordata > Testudines > Chelidae > Mesoclemmys > Mesoclemmys tuberculata. Next base: position 2,897,845 of record ML675619.1, read on the forward strand.
TGCCTATCCTCTGGAGAGAAAAGACTGGAAATATCAGGCCAAATTCTGCTTTTAGTTGCCCAAGTGAAAATCTAGAATTAGTCCGCTGAGGTCAACTGAGTCTCTCTGGGTTTACCCTGATGAAGTTGTAAGGAGTTATGGCCCCTCTGCCCCCACCATGTGGGAGGCAATTTGTGTTCCTGTGGCACCTTCCATTCAGAGAGCTCAAAGCCCTGCCCCAGCACTAAATCCAGTAACCCCCAACAACCACGCAAGGCACCTGGGTACTATGATCCCCATTCACAGATGGGGAAATTAAAGCACCGAAAGGGTAAAGGACCTGCTTCAGGCTTCCCAAGTGCAGGACAGAGCCAGGAATAGAAACCAAATCACCTTTCCCCCCGTCCCCCCCCCGCCCCCCGTGTTTTAATCTTTACATCATGTTGCTTCTCAATATCAAGGGAGGCTCAGGGGAGATGTGACATTAGGAGACAACAGGATTTCCTCCAATGGCAAAGGCCATTGAGCACCAGCCAGACTCTAGCAAGTGTGACCGGTGAAAAATGCCATGCATTATTCAGATGCCTGCAAACAATTTGGAATGTGAAAGTTCAACTGTCTGAGGCAGCAACGCCTGGCCAGAAGGAAGAAGAAAAAAAGCATGAACAATTCAGGTGGATGGCTGACAGAGATGCAAGCAGGGTACAGGAGGGCTTACTATACAATCTGTCTTTCATTAATGTTAGGGCACCATGTAGTGGTTCATACTTCAAGCAGGTAGCCAGACCAAAGGAGATCAATGCCAAATACCAGAGTCATCTCCTGGGAGCTGCAGCTCTGGAAGAGGCAGATAAAACGCTGCTTGCTAATATCCACCCAAACATCAACTAGAAAACTTGACCCTGATTCAGCAAAGCATTTAAGCCTATGCCTATGCACTTGCTTAAATCCCTTCCTATTCAGCAAAGCTTTTAAGGACTTGCTAAATTTTAAGCACAAACTTAAACCATTGCAGTCCATTGGTTTCTGTTCCTGGCTCAGCTACAGACTTCTTGTGCAACCTAGAGTGGCTCCCAAGTTTATGACTCAGTGTCTTTTTGTATACGGTATCTAACTGTGTTTAGTGTTCCCCCCTGCCATTTTGCATTACAAACTCACATCTGATTTGCCCCTTCATGCTGAAGTCTCTCTCAGCATAAGTCCTTTCCACATTTCTTCCTCCTGCTGAATACTTATGTTTCTGAATATTTTCTCCCAAATGCGTTAGCTCCTTATTTCCTGACTGTAATTCCAGTCTCTCTAAGTCCCTTTGTACTATTTCTCTGTCTGCATTGCTGTTCACAACACTTCTCATTTTAGTATTGTGCCAAATTCTGATCTTCTTGCTCACATAGGTAATTTCAAAGAAGTCAGTCAGACTATCTCATTCTCTAATATGGATAAGGAGATCACAGCCTGGCTCTTCATATGCTGTTTACTTCCTCTGCTGCATTATAAATGTTGTTAAAGAAAATCAGTTTTCACATCATTCCCAAAGCTATTCCCACTAGACAGCTGTTCACAACTCAGTACTTTGTCATTTATCAATTACCCTTTCTGTAGCAAATTTTCAGTTCACAGGATAGTGCTAACAAACAAGCCAGAAAGAACTAAGATTTCAAGTAAGAGTTCATGTGCTACAGTAATATAAATAAATAATAATGAGGCATTATTATATCAACGTCTTTCCTAAGTTCTGCCTTTCCAGTATCTACAGCATTCCTTTCATCCGCTAATTAGGAGAATCTATCCAAAAGAGTGATCGCTTTTGTTATGTTAACATACCTTGAAAGCTTGAGCTGCATGCATGTTTAGGATGAAATGTTGCATGGAATTTTGTTTGGAATTTGTAAAAATTCATTAAAAATAAACAGAGATTGTGTGAGAGAGATCTCTGTATTCTGTAAGTGACCAAAATGTGGGAATTGTTTTATGGGTACGTGTCCACTCCTGAATAGACAGTTGCACAGACAGAGTACACCAGGGCTTTGCAACATCATGGCCTTTATACAATGAAAGGTCAAAACTAAAGGTGACTTCTGAAATTAGCAGCGTGCACATTTCCTTGAGGCAGTACTTAGGGTCAGTTCTCCCCTCCCGCATGTGAATGCATGTGAGGCACCGTGGCTGATTTTATGAGCTGCAAAACAATTGGATTGTCTAAGTGTTGGAGGGCAGGGGGTCAAGCCCTTAGTCTGCTGCTGGCCAACTGGCAGCCTTTGGGATTCAAGTAGCCTGTGGGAAAAGTTCGTGTGGCCCTCAGTGATTCAGGGCTCTGCATCCTTCTCCTCTGTAACCTTTCCCCCTACCTTTAGCCTTTCCCCTCCTTACATGAAGGTGTTTCAAACTGGAGTATTCCATTCTGATTAAAGTGGTACAACTTCCCAGTGTTGACATGGTTTTGGGGAAGTGTCTATGACTAGATTTCAGGTTTTATACATTTGGTCATTGTTTGAAGTGGTTTGAAGCAAACTCATTTCAGCCTCTGGATTATCCCTCGGCTGTTTGCCACAGACATTGCTTCAGGTACAGACTCCTCTTATTTTATTATGCTCTGGGTGTGATTGGCCACCTCAGCTCACATGACATTGGGTCTCCTTTCTCAGTGGTTGCCTGAAACCCAAGATGGATGCTTGAATACTTCCAGTGCATACACTCATGTGAACACCCATGCGTACAAGCATTCACATGCATCGCTTTGTGAGCATCATGGTGCTTTCCCTTTACACAAGCACGTGAAGGGTCCGGTGAATAAAATTTCACATGCACCAATGTTTGCGGAAAGTGAGTTAAAAGGGCTGTGGGAGTGAACTCAGATAGGTTGAATGGCTGTTTCGAGCTTTCAACTATCACTTAGCTCTGGTCTGTGATGCTCGTGGACTCTCCGTAACGGGAGGTTTTTGAGATCAGGTTGGACAGACAGCAGTCAGGGATGGTCTCGGTAATGCTGGGGCCTGCCTTGAGTGCAGGGAACCGGATTAGAAGGTCCCTTTCAGTCCTACCAGTCTATGACTTAACTTTTCTGTGCCCGAGTTTCCCCATCTGTGAAATGGGAATAATAATGCCCTTCACATGGGTGATGTGCAGCAAAGTCACTGGATTTAATGCTGAGGCAGCACTGTAAGCTCTTTGAATGGAAGGTGCTGTGGAAACACAACCCGTATCAATTATTATTCAAGTCAATGGTGCGTAAGGTTAGGCGTGTGTTTCAGTGCTTTGCAAAATCAGGTCCCAAAGAGATGGAGCCCAACTGCCTTTGCTGATGTATGTAAGGGACTGACAGACTACAGCTTAGTTAATAATATTCTGTGAGTAACTTATTCAAGGCACTTAGCATTTCCTTGACTATAGAACATCTATGAGCAGATCACGTTCCCCATACATTTATTTCGTTATTTAAAATTGGCACTTTTTTTGCAAAGTTTTTAAAGTCTTTGGATTGACCATGAACAGCTTTTCTGAGAGTACTTTTATTTGCTATTCAAGCTGTTTTGGTTAGCTGTAACTAGCCAGATAAGTCACATGAAATTGTTTCTGATCTCTGAGTGGGTGAGTGTTCGAAAACTTGTAGGGTGGGGTTTTCAGAAGTGCTCAGCATTGGCCTTACTCTGCTTCCATTGTTGCCAAAGGTAAAACTCCTTTTGATTTTAATGGGACCAGAGTCAAGCAAACAGTAAGTGCTTTGAAAAATCTCAGACCTAGCATGAATTAGCATTTCATGTGCAATTCCATGACCACAGATACTTGCATCCGTTTCTTTGAAATATGCTTTCTGCAAATATTTGTGCAGGTAAAACTCGAACTCTGTAACATTCACAGAAAACAAACAGAAGCAGCTAAGGCCAAAAAGAATTCATTATAAAATGTTTTAGTGAAAATTCATAAAACCTTTGTGCAATATGTAACTTTTTTGCAACTGTAGCTCAACCACCAACATTACAAAAGTAGGTTTTCAAAGGGACAATTCTCCAAAGCAGCTGTGTGGATGCCCTCCACCAAAAAGACGTTTGCACATTCTGGAGAGATTTCAGCTCTTTTCTCTGTCCTTTCTCTGATTATTTAACAATAGAATCCAGAGTATCCAGTTAATAAACGGATAACGTCAGGGAACAAAATAGCTGTTCTATCCCTTTCCTATGTATGTAGCAATATTGGTCATCGTTAGTGAACTGTAATAAAATAAGGAAGCTTAAAGTAAATTAACTACCTTCATTGTTGTTATTATTATTATTGTGGTAGGGCTTAGGAGCCCTAATGAAAGACCAGTACCCCAATGTGCTATGTGCCCTACACACACACAGAACAAAGGCAATCCCTGCCCCAAACAGCTTGCAATCTAAGTTGTGTGTTCCCTTGCTTATTGTCTTATTCCATAGAATCACAGATTCATAGAATCGTAGGACTGGAAGGGACCTCGAGAGGTCATCTAGTCGAGTCCCCTGCACTTATGGCAGGACTAAGTATTATCTAGACCATCCCTGACATGTCTAACCTGCTCTTAAAAATTGCCAATGATGGAGATTCCACAACCTCCTTGGGCAATTTATTCAAGTGCTTTACTACCCTGACAGTTAGGAAATTTTTCCTAATGTCCAACCTAAACCGCTCTCGGTGCAATTTAAGCCCATTGCTTCTTGTCCTGTCCTCAGAAGTTAACAAGAACAATTTTTCCCCCTCTTTGTAACAACCATTTATGTACTAGAAAACTGTTATCATGTCCCCTCTCGGTCTTTTCTTTTTCAGACTAAACAAACCTATTTTTTTCAATCTTCCTCATGGATCATGTTTTCTAGATCTTTAATCATTTTTGTTGCTCTTCTCTGGACTTTCTCCAGTTTGTCCACATCTTTCCTGAAATGTGGCACCCAGAACTGGACACAATACTCCAATTGAGGCCTATTCAGTGCAGACCAGAGTGGAGGAATTCCTTCTCGTGTCTTGCTTACAATACTCCTGCGAATACATCTCAGAGTGTTTACTTTTTTTTGCAACAGTGTTACACTGTTGATTCATATTAACTTATGGTCCATTATGACACCCAGGTCCATTTCATTTCCTACACAATCATTTCCTATTTTGTATGTGTGGAGTTGATTGTTCCTTCCTAAGTGGAGTACTTTGCATTTGTTCTTGTTGAATTTCATCCTATATATTCAGACTATTTTTCCAGTTTGTCCAGATAATTTTGAATTTTAATCCTGTCCTCCAAAACACTTGCAACCCCTCCCGGCTTGGTATCAACCACAAACTTTAGAAGTGTACCCTCTATGTCATTCTCTAAATCATTTATGCAGATATTGAACAAAACCAGACCCAGAACTGACCCCTGTAAGGCCCCACTCGATATGCCCTTCCATTTCCTTGTTCCCCTTTTCTCTCCTATTTCTGAGCTCTTAGAGCCAGCTCTCCATAACTTTTCATTTTAATGCAGGTAGCCATTTAGCAATTTAGAAGTGGTTTGAGAGACCCTAGTGCCATTGGTGGGTGCCATCACATTATGATCCACAAGATAGGGCACTGGGTCTGGACTGAGGCAGCCTGGGGAAAATCATGGCCCCATTGAAGTCAATGGGAATTTTGCCTTTGACATCAGTGGGGGCAGGATTTCATCTCTAGGTTCTATACTTGACTCTGATATGCTTGTGACCTTGGGCAAGTCACCTCACTTTTCTGTGCCTCTATTTCCCCTCCCACTCTCTGCTTGTCTTGTCTGGTTAGACAAGCTCCTCAGGGCAGGGACTGTCTCTCTGTGTCTGTATGGTGATTAGCACAATGAGGCTGCAGATCTCAGCTGTAATACAGATAATAATCATCATCATCTCCCTTCCTGGAGCTCTGAACTGGTCTGGGAGTCCCCCAATAACAAAAGGACACGTGGGTTTTCCAGGGGCCCCAAAAAAGCCCCCAGATTGACCATAGGGTGAGTAGGGGTTTTCAGGAAGGGTCAATATGACAGATTTCCAGCCCCTAGTGATCAGTTTACATTTCCAGGGCTAACTCAGCAACAGAAATAGCTGGAAAATTACAGGGTTTCTTTTTAAGTTAGCCTCAACATTTATACAGCCTCAGAAATCAGGGAGGCCCCATAGCTATGGGCTCCAAAGGGCGGCTCTGTGAACAAAAGGTAGAGGGAACACTGAGGACTCTGCTATTCCATGTGATTCGGCACGGCTTGCACGTCTGGGCTCCGGACTAGTTCAGGCTGATCCCTGGGCTGCCATATCCACAGGGAGAGTTAGATAACATTTCTATTGTCTCTTTCGTGCCCTCAGTTCCAGAAACATCATTTGCAATCGAACGAGGTAGTTTGCCAGAGTCCTGAGATGCCATTGTGCACGTACCATTTAGATCAGCTGTATGTGGGGCCTTTCAAGTACTCTTACATGTCAGGAATCGCTGAAAGCTTTAGGGAAAAGGAGACTTTGAAGCTGGACTTCCCTGGGCCAATGATAAAATGGAAGGTCCCAGAACAATTAGGACAACTCCAGGCACTGAGGTGGATTCAGGAACAAGAATCTCTCCTCCACTGGCTCAGGCATTTGCTGGCACAAGTACCTTAGGGAAAGAAAGTTTCAGCTCAAGAAATGTGGTAACAGCCTTTGACTTGTGAGGAAAGACTAATCAAACTAAGGGCCAGATCCAAAGCCCGCTGAAGTCAATGGAAGTCCTTTCACTGACTTCAGCGGGCTTTGAATCAGGCCCCACTTATGTAAAGTTTGGCTGAATAATGACTGAAGAGTAGATGGTAGCTAAGTACACATGTGTAACAAATGTAAACAAAACTAAGGGGTATAACTTGGAGTAATATGATGAAACTGAACAAAGGAAAAATTAAGCTGAATATCATTTTCTGACAGTGAGATCTTTTAGAGTGCTGTAAATACCCAAGGAAAGAGGCAGAAGCACCATCCTTTGGGCCCATTCAAATGAAACTTGATAGAGCATTAAAAAAGTGACATTCCATTCTGTTCCCCAAGGATGGGGCTCCTATAATTGAGCTAAGAGGCTTTTTTCCATCTCTAATTTCTTTCTACTTTGTCTGATGGATACTTTCATCAGCTATGTAAAATCCTACAGCAAAATATAGGGAGCTTTGTTAAAATCAAGAATGACTTCAATGAGGTCAGAAAAGGACTAAACATTGAGTGATAAATCCTACATCAGCTCAGGTGATCTCAAAGGTCCTTCTGGTGCCCAGTGCAAGCAAAGAAAAGAGATAACTGATAACGGTGGTTAACTGAGATTGATGGGTCAATGGAGGTATCAAAAGATTGATTTTGGATTAGTGGAGCATTGAAAATATTTGGTGATCAGAAGTGACTAGATGGTCTCCAGGTTAGATGGTCTTTGGGTGGTCTCAGTCTTTTGGGTTCAACACAGGGCCAATCAGCTAAGGTTAAATTAGGTTAAAAGTGGGAGACGGGGATTTTTGTTTAGCTTAAAGAATGCAAAATGAGACAGAAGATGAAGTTATTCCTCAGCAGAAGAATGAGAAGAACAGTGTTGTACTAAGTTGTCTTTATATGAGAAGTATGAGGCAAGTAGTGGGCCTGAATGATGGAAATTATGACTTGTCTGACAGTAAATGAAACCTGGTAGGTTGTTTCTCGTACTTAGAATGTCAGTCTATATGGGCACAATCTATACAGGAGTGAAAGAAAGAGAAGACATACTAAAGGAGTGGTTTCATATATCAAAATGCAAGGACAGCAAAATACAATGGAGAGAGCAGGAGATTCTTTGGGTAAAAATACAACAAATAAAAAACAACAGAGAAGCTGCAGTGGGCACCTGATACAGACCACCAGGAATCTACACAAGGGGAATGATAAATACATGCATCAAGCTTTAAGATTTTCAGACCACAGGATATACACTTATGACACTTCAGATACTCACATATTTATGGGGTAACCAACCCAACCAAACATGTCATCAAATGGATTCCTGAGTACAGAGAAGACACTTTGTGATCTGGAAAGCAGTGGTTCCAACAAATGGAGAAGCCATTTCAATCTACTCCTTCTGAGAATCAGAGAATAGGCAAACTTGGTACTAGTGATCATTAGCTACTTGAATTCAACATAAGGATGGGGATTACAGAAAGCAACAGAACAGAAGTATTATATTTTGCTAAGGCAAAATTTGGTGAAATAAAGGGTTGGATTCTTATCTCAGTTATGCCGCTATAAACGAGTAACTCCACTAAAGTCCTTGAGGTTATGTTGGCATAAGGCTGGTCTAAATAAGGTCAGAATGAGATCTGTAGAGCCTGACTCATTTTTGCTCCCTACACAGTACCCTCTTCTCTAACTTCATGCACCAGCACAAGGATTTGGGACAATCTGTACCTTTATCTAGATTAAGGGATGGATCCAATGTCCACTGAAATCAGAGGAAGGTTCTCAATCTATCCTTTCATTTCAGTGGGCATTGGATCATGGCCTAAAAGAGAACCATTCCCACTAGTTTTGTAGGTCTTGGGCATCTTTGAAAAGTTGTAGCCTGCACTCACTGCAGGGCTCCCTTCCCGGTACCGCCCAGCAAATTGTGGAGGGAATGAACACTTGATCCATCCTCAGCTCACCAAGATATAGTCCATCCAAGTCCTCTTCTGCTGCTGGCAGCATTGTCCAGCTTTTCCACCTTTCAAACCATTCCGGAGGGCAGCCAGCCACATTAGGGTTGTCTCTTGCATGGCTATACTGGGGATATGGACTGAACACCCTGTGCTCCCTCTCTCTCCCATCTAGCTCACCTCTGCATGGCCCACTGTAATCTGGCCAATGGTGTGTATTGAAACTGGTTTAGCACCGTGGAATGTATGATGTAAATGATGGAGCAGCCTTGATCATTTAGCCAGCTTTAAAACGTTTGTAGAACTTTAATTCTTTTTTTGTTGTTGTTTTAAGTCCATTGCTCCCATAAAGTTTAGTTACAGTGCTCGGCCCATTTCTGAGGCTTAGTAAACACTTCCTGGGAAATTCGGTGGCTGATGACGGGAGTTACACAAGCTACAGAGAGTAGCTTGCGTAACTCATGTCAACTTGCTAAATCCTCTTCTGTGCACTGTCTCCACTATGCTGCACTGACAGGAAATGAGTTCCTGTCAACGCAGTGCTACACCTTTTGAGGAGGTGGTTTAACTGAATCAACTGCTGGATTGATTGAGCGGGTCTTCACTGCCACTCAATTGATCCAGATAGATCGACCTGACGGCGGCGAATTTGCCACCGTCAGTGTGTACATACCCTTAGTGATAGTAGGGAGCCCCAGCCCTTCTACACAGGGATAAAAACTGGGAGTCAGATTTGGTTAGGCCACCTATTTTTGCCACCTTTATAGGCACATACTTAAGAACCAACTGTAATCATGTTAACGTGGAACAGTCGGACAGTGGGACAGTGACTAGGGCAGTAGATTTGGAGTCAGGAGATCTGGGTTCTATACTGGCCCCATAACTGACTTACGGTGCCTTGGGATAAGTCACTTCTTTGTTCTGTGTCTCACTGTCCCCACATATAAAGTGGGACTTATAATACGCCCCTCACTCCTAAAGTCATTTGAGAGGGACAGAGGAAAACATAGAACATAATGATGGCATATTTCACAGTTTGTTCTGTGTCTTCAACCCCTGTCTTCACAGCTTAATCCTCATGAGCCAGATACATTCATCTGGCTAGGCTCTGTAAAATAAATATAACTGATTCCACTAAGGAATGTAGGACCAAGCGGGCTGCTTTAAAAAGAGAGGAAAAGCTTTTAGGTACTAAAACATGGAAATCAATGTGCCACTGTCAAAATAAGTATCAGTTGCATCTCTATCTCAAATTTTCTCTTTGACTAGAAGATAATATTCTTGTAATAAAGCAGGTCTACCATCTTTGTACAGTATAGTCACATTGCACAGCTGGAAAATGTATATAATTTTTCTTACACAGAAAACCAAAAATATTTATTTTTGTTTCATTTTTTGTCTGCTTAAAATATGTAACATATCTTTTATATAAACATGCGTGAGATCTCTAGCATCTTTTTTTTGCTGATAATCACTTGCTACCATTCTCCAGAATAGATAAGGCATAAGCTTACCATTTTTTAAAATATTATTTTGGTGCTAAAATCAACTAAAAAAAATAACAGCCAAAATTCTTGGAGATAGTCATCTAAATCCCCAAGCTCTGGAAATAAATAAAGAGTTTGGCTCACATTTCCGTAAGTGACAATAATCAATGTCCTGACAAGCATAGATGGAAAAAAAAATGTGTCAAAAACCTGCTTTATATTTCAAACAGACCATGAAAGACGTTCAAATTCTTCATCTGGAAAAAAAAAAGAGAGAGCGAGAGAGAGATTTCCTACTACCACTCGGTGAGAGATCGCTTCACGCTTCCTTTTGGGATGTTACATGGCCAATTGTAAAGCCATGTCATGTGAACAGATGGAAGCAAAGGATCTCAGCTTTCACTGAGAATGGGTTAAAGATCTGATGCCTGGAATGGTGGGCTAGACAGGGCCCAACAGCGGGGGCTTTCTGTCCTGTGACAGCGAGACGTCTCCAAAGCCTGCTGGGGTGGCAAGAATCCTTACACTAGCACCTCGGCAGGTTCTCAGCAGACCGGCACCAGCTAAGCCTCAGACTTGTATAAGCACTTCACATTTAAGAGCATGTCTAATCCAATCACCAGCAGATTGGAAGCTATCTGTGTACCTCCCATATAGCGTATTCTTGTAGGCTTGAAAACAATCTTCTCCTCCTCAGCCTTCCCTGTTGTCTTCCTATCAATCTGTGTAACCAGCGGAGCTCCCCCCTCGGGCACACAGAGCTAATCCTATTTACTCAGCCCATCAATTTAACAGCTTTAAATATTCACATTGGTTAGATGGACACAGCTGAAACAGTAGCAGCATCCCTCTGTAAGTACGAGAAGGGGAGAGCAGCATGGTGAACAGTGGGAGTCTGCCTTCCCATGCTGGCAAGAGCAGAAGAAAGTCATTCAAAGTGCTGAAGATCCAAAGCAGTCTCAGTCTCTCTTTCTCTCACACACCCAGAGAAAGGTAGACTACACAACTCATTACACACACACACACACATCAGCAGAGTTTTGCCCGTTTCTGCTAGTGGCTCATTTAGCTTAGAAACAGACTTTATTGACTGTACAACAAGCTTCCAATCCCACCTTATAAAAATCACTCCTAGAAAGCCAGGCCTACCACATTGCCTGTGTAACATGGGCTGGAGTCACTGTGGTCCTGCTCATTGCCAAGGACAACGCTGAGGGTTTAAAATACAACTCACTCTGGAGAATTTGGCCCAATGAAACACTTTATATTTAAAAAACAATTGTCAGCCGCACACTGTACCAATGCCTGAATAGAGTCGCCACATAATCATACCGCATCCCTCTTTCCTGATAGCAATTACATCCTCACCTGTCTATCAATTCAATACTTAGATTGTAAGCTACTTGTTTCTATGTTTTCTGTGATGTGCCTGGCCTGCTTGTGGGTGCTGTAAAATAATATATGTGTATTGATTATATATATATTGATATACTAAAGATTAACAGTATGTTACCAATAGGGTAACAGAAAAAATGATTCGATAATTAGTTTTGTCAGTTAGCAAATAATAATTAGTACTTAGATATAGCACCTTTCTTTGTGGGATCACAAAGTCATTTTGAAACGTTAAGACCCTAGAGTCAAGGGGAACTTTGCCATTGACTTTAATGTGTGTAGGATCCAGAGCTAGCTGAATGGAGTCTGACAACAGCCTGTAAAGTAACGAAGTAGCATTAGACTTATTATTAGACTTATTTTATAGATGGGTAAACTGAGGCACAGAAAAGTTAAAAGTCATTTGTCCTAGGTCACACAGCGAATCCGTGGCAGAGCCAGGAAGAGAACCAAGGAGTCCTGCCTCCCACTGTCTTTCTCTCTACTCTAGACATATTTTGTAGATTGTCTAATATAAATAAATGTCTACAGGTAAAAATATTTGCTGAAGGCAAATGCTTCTATTTTCAATCCAGGTCAGTTCAGACGGCATTTGAGAGAAATTGGTTAAATTTCCAGTTTTGAACCTAATGAAAAGAAGTGTGTGCAGAATGGGCTCTTACTAAAATGTTTGTCCCTTTTATAGCGCTGGAAACAAAACAGTTCAGCTGTAGGTTTTAGGATAATCACTCAGTTGTAGTTTAAAACACTACAGAGTCAGACAATTTATTGCTTCCATAGACTGAGCTCATTGCACATAGAGTTACCATAATTCAGGTCCCCCAAAAGAAGACACTGCTGGCGGGGGGGTGCGGGGGGGCGAGAGAACTGGATGGCGTACAGTTGGGGGGTGCTGGAGGGGATATTTGGGGGATGCTGGAGGGGCGTGTGAGTACTGGGAGGGGCATTTGGGGAGTACTGGAAGGGATATTTGTGGTCTCCCACTTGAGGTGGGGCACAGGGTTGCCAACCTTTCATTTTACTTTTTATTGACATGAAGATCTGAAGCTGATTTTTTTTTACTGACATGATAAACTTTTACTATCACTAAAAATACCATAAACAATACAATGTCACAAAAGTGTGTACTCACTGGTGATATTCTGTACATAGTAATTTGAAATTACGCAATTTTTAGCTGCGGTCAATTGATCAATTGGATTCTGTGAGCGTGTGCAATAATAGGAAACAGGAAATTGATAAAGTCATGGTCAGTGTAGTTTTATGATACGAGAAGTGATTCTGAACCACGACAATCAATGTCAAGCCAGAAAACACATCCCATCTGGTTTTGGATCCAACCCAGAACAAAAGCAATTTGGTGGATTTCGAGTTCAAGATTTTGAATCCAATACTCAAAAAGCTGAAAGTTTTGGATTTGAAGATGTAGTTTTGCTCCATATCCTGTGAACATAAATTTACATATTAATCTAGCAAACCATAGCCTTGAAAATATTTTTTCTGCTGATCTCAGCTAAAAGCAACCCCCATACTTAAAACTTATGGCTAATAAAAGCCTAAGAGCTATTAATAATAGGAGCCTTATAAATACTGAAATAGATTAACCAGATTATGTCTAGTCTACATGTTGTTTTCATACCAATTTAAAAAGGCATCTACATTGCAGCTGAGAGAATGCTTCCCAGCACAAGTAGACAGATGTGAGCTAGCTCAGTTCAACACAACAGTGTAGTCAAAGATAGCGACTCGGGCTACGTACGCCGGGGGTCCAGGTGTGTTTGTACTCGGGGAGCTAGCCCCCTGCTATTTTTAGCATGCAAGCTCGAGTAGAGCTAGCATGTTTGCTCACCGGGGTGGAAGCATGCTCCCAGCTGCAGTGCAGATGTACCTGAAGGCCTTGTCCATATTACAGAGTGTTGTCGACACAAGTTATAGCGATGATCAAAAAGGGCTCTCATTATAATACTTGTGCCTGTCAACACAGCATATGTTGTGTTGCCGAAATGCATCCGCTAGCATTGACAGTGAGAGCAGTGCATTCTGGGCAGCCGTCCCACTGTGCAACTCGCCATCTTGTGCCGCTAGGAGTTGTGGGAAGGCAGAGAGGATCACAGCACATCATGGGTGTGGGCTCAACGTCCCATGATGCAGTAATTTCTGTCCTGTCATTCCATGTGATTCCGACTGCATTTTGTGGCATTTTTTAACAGTACCAGTTTCCAGAGTGCCCGCCATCTCTGTCTGAACGGATGGATCCCGCACTGCTCTTCACTGTTGTTGTCAGCATTCTGAACAGATCACAACTCGTCATGTGCTATATTATGAGATCCCAGTTGGAACAAGAGTCAGAGGCACCTGTCCTGCTGTGTGCGATGCAAACAAACAATGCCGCATTACTGTTTTCATTTATGGCGCATCTGCACACAATGCACTGCCACTTTTGGGCACGTGAAAAAATCACTGAGTGGTGGGATCGCATCGTTATGCAGCTCGGGGATGACGAGAAGTGGCTGCAGAACTTTCAAATGTGCAAAGCACCTCCATGGAACTCTGTGTGGAGCTTGCCCCTGCCCGGCACTGCAAGGTCACCAGACTGAGAGCTGCCTTCTAAGTGGAGCGTGGTGATGTCCGTGTGGAAGCTGGCAACTCCAGACTGTTCCTGATTGGTCGCTAATCAGCTTGAAGTCAGGAAGTCCACCACTGGAGCTGTGTTATCACAGGAGTGCAGGGCCATCAATCACATTCTGCTACAAAGGATTGTGAGTCTTGGAAATGTGTGTGAAATAGTGGATAGCTTCATATCGATGGGATTTCCTAACTCTGGCGTGGCAATAGATGGCATGCAGATCCTAATTTTGGCCCTGGTACTTCTCTATGGTACTGCAGACCCTTGCGGGTTGTTCAGGGAAGGTGCACGATGCTGCATCTTCAGAAACACAGGCCTGTACAGAAAGTTGCAAGCAGGGTCTTTCTTTCCAGACCAAAAAATTCCCATGGGGGGATGTTGAAATGCCCATAGTGATCCTGGGAGACCCAGCCTGCCCCTTACTGCCATGGCTCATGAAGCCTTACACAGGCAACCTGTGTAGCAGCAAGCAGCACTTCAATAACAGGTTGAGCAGGTGCTAAGTAACAGTTAAATGTGCATTTGGCAGATTAAAATCTCACTGGTGCTGCCTTTATGGCAGGTTAGACCCAAATGAGGAAAATATTCCCATGGTTATAGCCGCCTCTGTGTGCTCCGTAATATTTGTGAAACAAAGGGTGAAAAGTTTCTTCCTGGGTGAAGCTCATAGAGAGATCGCCTCGTGGCTGACTATGAACAACCAGATGACAGGGTTATTAAAGGGGCTCAACAAGGGGCCATTCGAAGCAGGCCCCCTTAGAAGAGTGCGTCTTTATTAAATAACAATTATTTACAACACACACGAAAAGCTGGGCTGGAGGGGAGAAAGCAGGGCGGACAGTGTAAGCCATGACAGTTGGATGTATGTACAGCTATCATTCTGGGAGCTGTCTTAAAGGGTGGAGCTAATGGGGTACTGAGATGAGCCGGGAGTTTGGTAGGAATGTGTGGGTGGAGTTTGGGGAAGACATGGAAAGGAGTTCTCTGTTGGCTGCAAAGGGGCTGGGAGTATGCATAAGTTCAGTCGGCTGCATTATGAGTGACTTTGTCAGCTCTGTTTGCTCTTCTATGGCTTTTATCATGCGCTTGAGACTTGCTGTCACTCGCTCCTGGTTTTCCCACCTCTCCTGCCTATCAGTTTTCCTCCTCAGAGGACTGGAGGAGTTCTTGTAACATCTATTTTTTTGCTTTGCTGTGGTCGTTTTCTTGTCAGCTGCAGGCACTTGGCAGGTGTGGGGGGTTTCCCCTCAAGGGCACCTCTGTAGAAGTACAATAAACAATGAACAGAAGCATGATTGTGAGTGCAGTAATAGCATTGATGCATTACTGTAAAATACACCTGATTTTCACTATCCCCTGGAAAGCATGCAGCTTGATGATCAACCAGGGCATGGTGAGCTGTGCCAGGGGGGATGGAGAGGAGGCATTCAAGCTGGGGAAAAAGGTTCTGAGTGATTGTTTGGGGTATTGATTCATGTAGATAGGGACAAAATTGCAAATTGTGCCATCATTTTCCACAGCCATAGAAGCCGATATCTCACCACTGAGAGTAAGCAGGGATGCTAGGGTGCATCCCTTCCATGTGAACAGCTTCAAACTTGGTCCCTAAGCTGTTCACCTGTGTGCCACTTTGGTTCCTGCACAAGAAATTGCTGATTGGCACAGGAAAGTTTCTTACAAGGGATGAAGAAACAAAGCAGCTCAGCCAAGGATTCTCTGGCAGAGGATTGGCGAGTACCTCAAGGAGTGTCCTAGAGATCCCTGTATAGGAGCCTTGTGTAATCTTGGTGTGCATTAACCCACTTTTCCACTGCACTGCCTAGCTGAACAGGGGAATGGGAAGCACATGCAAACACAGCTACTCCTGTGTATATCTATCCCTTCAACCAGCTGTATAATGCAACAAAGCAAAGGACAGCTGTACCTCACGTAACCGAGCAGCATCAGCTCAAAAAAATAATTTACCCAAGCTCCCCTCTCCTGCATCCTGCACACCAGAGTTGGGGGCTGGGACTGGCTCAAACTCCCCGGGGTCACAAAGAGGTCCTGGATCTCCACATCACCATATGCCAGGGTCCCCTGTTTTGTATTGTCCTCCAACTCAACCTTCTCGTCCATGACTTCTTTGTTGGAGTTGAGTCCAGTGTCAACTGCCTCTGGGCCCACAAAGGTATCCCCACAAAGGATACCACAAAGGTATCTCTTGGCAGTGACGGTGGGGCTGCCACTGAGGATGGCTCAGCTCCTCATAGAAGCGGGAGGTCTTTGTCTCTGTATAGCCTTTTGATACCCCTGCCACAGCTCCTTGATTCTCACAGGGCACTGCAGTATGTCCCATTCATAGCTCCTCTCTGCCATTAAACAGGAAATTTGACCATCTGTTTTGAAGTTCCTTCGGCTGGAGCAGAGCTGGGACTGCACAGCCTCCTTTCCCCAAATGCTGATCAGATCCAGAAGCTCTTGCGTGCTCCAAGCGGGAGAACATTTGGTGTGTGGAACTGCGATGGTCAGCTGGGAAGATGAGATGTGAGCTCTCTACCCTGCCCAACCAAGATATGGAATTTCAAAAATTCCTGGGACTTTAAAGGGGTGAGTGGCGAGTGGCTGCAGAGCAGTGGAGTTTAAACTCATGGCCAGAGTGGTCAGGAGGGGCACTGTAGGACAGTTCCTGGAGGCCATTTACTACAACAGAACCAAGCACGGCATCTACACTGACGCTTTGTTGCTAAAAGTTTGTCGCAAAAAATACTACTCCTCTTGTCGAGGTGGCTTTATATTTTCCCAAAATCAGGGGAGTTGGGTCAGCGGGAGGAGTGAGGGAATTGCAGCATGTACATTCCCCTCTATTTTGGTGCAAAAAACTGCCTTTGCTTGACAAAAATCTCTAGTGTAGGCCAGGCCTAAGAAATGGATATTGTTAAAATTGTAACAATGGATGCAGCTGTGCTGGTACAAAGGTTCCTAAATTGGCATAACTTATTTTGGTAAATTTAGGACAATAACCTTTATTTATATAAGTATCCTCATATTTGTATAACTACATCCACACTCGGAAGTGACGCTAATGTAATGTTTAATGTTGTCAGTTTCAAAATGGATAGAGTTAGTAGGCTGTGTGTAGACCAGCCTTACCTGAAAGGAGTGATAGAACACGGAGAGAGAAAGATAGGCTGTTAGAAAGACCCGGCTAGAGACAACGATTTGATGTACAGAGACAACTTATATGAATATGCTCTTCTGTCCTATAGTGGCATCCACAGTGCATGGCTCCCAAATGTATGGAACAGCCATTGCAGTAAGTAGGCCAGATTCTTATCTGTATAAATGAGAACAGTCCCACTGACAGATTCGAAGATTTACCCCTGCTGATAATTCAGCCCTCAGCCCACTGTTTTTAAGGCAACACTCAACATTTCCACATGCCCTATAAATGCTGCTGCTTCCCTCAAAGTCTGTAACCAACCTCTGAGTAGACTGAGGTCAAGCAGGCATGCACCTTTGAGACCACATAGTAACTCAATAGGAAGGTTGCAAATCAGACTTCTTCCCTAGTCTGAATTCAATAGCCTCTGCCCAGTTTACTGGGCCTTTTATTATAAATCCTCAGTCTCCACAGAAAAGGATCTATGGAATCACACATCTGTTCTTGGGGTGCTACTTTCTGAAATGCCTGGATATGAAAAAGCAGGGGCCAAATGTCCTACACCCTCCTTGATATCCCTTATTTACTACAGTACATGTAGTGCCTTATACTGCATCCATCTCCTCCCCCTGCCTCCCTCCCCCCCTCCCCAGCCTGATTATCAGTTTAAGCTTAAGTTAAATGAAGCAAGCTCACACACATCTCTAGACCCGCCTTCCCCAAAAATAGAAACCAAAGAGACCCTGGTTAACAACAGCAGAAGAGACACGGTGAGTGCAGTGGCTCTGCATGTTGCTATGCGCCAGCAAAAGCAGGCAAATTCCAAGAAGATGCAGTCATCAGCAGCTCCTTGAAGACAGGAAAGTAGTTGCAAATGCTTTCTGCCTCAGAGAGAGATGAAACCACAATCTGGCTGTCACGTTACCTCATGCTCTCTGATAATCTGCTTTCTACAAGCATTCGCTGAAGCACTACAGTTCCTGTGACTAGGTAGATGTGAAAATAAACTAACTGGAGGATGCAGCAGGAGCATGTTTTATCACTGGCGAGGTCAAATAGCCTACATACAGTGAACATGCAACAGCATACATTCAGGAGGGAAAGGAGAGAAACATTTCTTCACCTAGCTGAATGAATCTTGCACTTTGGGATGAAAGCAACTTATTAGGTCATGTAGTAGATCCATCCACATCAAGCCAAGGTAGGACTGGTTTGCCACAGAGCATTCACTAGGACTTTATGCACTGAAATTTCTAGTGACTCAAATGATGGGGCATCCACCACAGCCCTTGGGAGATTATTCCACACACTAACAGCCTTCATTGTTAAGAAGGCATTTCCCGATTTTCCATTTCTTAATAACTGCCTTGTGCCTATTAGCATCTGGCATTTGTAAGCAGATGAGGAAACAAACGGCAAACTTTCCCATCTAGACAGAAAGCTGAACAATTAACAATGGGGCTGACTTTCCTTGAACTCTGCTCTCTAGTCTAAAGTTTACTGTAGCATTTAAACAGCAGTTTATGGGTCACATTCTCCATCCTGCCCTAGCTCCCCAAGAAGAGAGAGGATTGGGCTTTAAGCCAACTTTCTGCTCTCTCATTCTTAAGTCATCAGTATTGTCCCTAGTACAATTTAGAGCAACCTCAAGGCTTTTCTAAATTGAGGCAGTGTGCACTGCCCTGCTAGGAGCTATTATGCCAGCTGTGAACAGCTGGATCGCAGCACATTCTGGCCATGTTCCCTTCCTCACCTCATATGTCCCCTACCTCTGGGAGCTGCAAGAAGGGATGGGGCAGCACACAACTCTGTCACACTGGGAAGCTCCATATGCCTGGACCATTGTCTGAAGGCTGGTTCTGCCAGCTATGCAGCTCTTTTGTGCTGCTGTCCAACGGGGCCACAGCAGAACACAGAATCTGGCACTCCATTATCAATAGCTTAGATTTCAGATGTTCATTATCAGAAGGTTTCATTGAAGTCTGGAACTTGCCACAGTGGGTGCTCTTTAGAAAGTTGCCAAATTTGCTTTAGAAAAATAGATAACGTTCCTTTGGTATTTGTGGTATTCCTTGTATGGTGCTTCCCACTGCAGTGGAACTCTGCTTGCTTCTCTCAGGATGAGGATCTGTCCTAGATCAATTTAAGAACAGAATACAACGAGTATATGGTTTAATACCAAAATAAACAACATGGAGACTGGTGTACAGCTTGCATTAATCAGTTTTGTATTTAATTCCATTTTCAGTTTACACAAAGCTGCCCCCAAATTTATAGCCTGTTGCACCAGAGGGCTGCAGAATCTAGTGGCCTTTTAGGGTATGTCTGCATTGCAGTGTAAACCAAGGGTTTGAACTCAGACTCAAGCCCAATCCCTCCTTCTGCACATAAATAGCTCAGACGCAGGGTCCCAAGACCCTACAGGGACTTTAAGCCTGAGTCAACCCAGGTAGGATTCTTCCCAACCCTCACCTCTGCCCATATTAATCTCCCCAGTGCATTAAAAGCATTAAATGTCTTGAGAGAGAGACAATGGCCCAGACTGGTGATTTAAGTGGAAGTAAGGAGCCTCAATGCCTTTGAGAATCGGGTCAATATTTGGACTTTTGAAGAATTCCTGCATCTGGAGTACAGCCAGACATTGCAATTAAAATGTGGATACTTTCTGGGAGGGGTGGAGATGTTCTGCAAGAAGAAAACCAGGCAGATTTGTTCTGCGTGGACACATAACCCTGATACACTTCACAAACTCTGTACTCAGTGCATGGTTTTTCTGGCCTACTCAGACTTAGCTCCTGAAGGGGAAACTCAGGCAGAAACTCACAGAATGCCACTGACTTTGCTAAACCCATGTATGTTACGGTGACTAGATGTCCCAATTTTATAGGGATACTTACAATATTCAGGGCTTTTTCTTATATAGGCGCCTGTTACTCCCTCCCCCCGTCCTGGCTTTTCACACATGTATCTGCTCACCCCTAGTGTATGTGCAGATACATTGTAAGGTCTCAGCCCTGCAATGGTAAGTTCTTTGAGGGCAGGATCCTCATCTAGCCCTTGTTTTGAGTGAGGGCTGTGCATATTGTCAGCACTTAACAAATGATAATAGTGGTACAAGAATCTTTCCATGTACCACAAAAAAAAAAATCACACATCTCTAGGCTGGTCCAGTGGCAGCCAAGAGGTCAACATGCTGAATAGGGGGAAAGGGAAATTGTAAGCTTCTTGAAGGCAGTCCTTAATAACCATGAGATCATTAATGTCCAGGCAGGGTCTTGGCTTCCATACTGTAAATTGAATGGAACTCGAAGGATAATGGTTGTCAGAGTTCACTAGGCTGAGATGCAGTCTTAATGTTCAGGAAAAGCTAGGTATTGCAAACCTGACACTGCCTCACTAATGCCATCCCCTCTGCCTTCTCTTCCCCCTTCCTCCATCACACATCCAATGATATCTATCTGCACAGGCGACATCAAGAGATGCTGAATATGAAACCACAAGAAAACAAATCAGCAAGGCATGTATTAGGGTGCTGTGTTGCAAATGATTAGCAGAGGGATGCTAGTTTATAAGAGGCATTAGAAGCTGTTGGCTAACGTGGCAGGTCGTCATTCCACATCAAAGTGACCGGACAAAAGTAAGAAATGCCATCATCAAGTTCCCTGGGCTTTTATCCACATTTCTCATTTTATAACATAAGCTGCTCCATCCACTACACAATTACCCCAAAGGGATACAGACAGAAGTCTCAGATACCACACCCACGCTAGAAGGATCTTCAAGAAACACTGGACACTCTACTCATTGGCTTTGGCAACTATGAGAGACAGAAGCAGCTGCGAAATCTTGGCAGTGAGGTAAAACTCAGACTCCTGAAGTGGGTCCATTTTTATTTCTTTCTAAGAAGCCATTATCTTAACACACTTGGCACTAAACTAATAATTGACTACTCAGCACTGCCTTTGGGACTGAGCTGTGGAAGACCTGATAATGGCTTTGATTACTACTGCCTTTGAGTCCTAATTTTCTCGATTGTCCTGGGTTTCTTTAGATGGGGTGGGGGTTGGATTTAATTTTGTTGGTGGTGCAGCTTCAGCTATGTACTAATAAACAAAGCCAGCTTACAGTATCATCCACAATTTCCCATGAAATGCACCATACTGTAGACTGGCCCAGCCGCGGGGGAAGGTCCCTGCACCTTCCAGAAAACAAATGGGGAATTAGCTTTAGTACCAGAGTCTTTCGCCCTGGCCCCTCTGGCAGGGCAGGCGCGCAAGCAGTCTTTCGCAGGGGTGGAGGAGGGTTTGTGAGGTTCGCCAGGGACAACGGGGAAGGGGGAGGGGGACGCAGGCCCACCCGACTCCACTGCGTCCCAGCCCAGGGCCCTAACAGTGGCAGAGGCGTTGCCACTGTGCCGGGGGGTCCTCCCGCAACACGCCAGCGGTGGCAGGCCTTTCGCCGCAGCCACAGTCCGGGCTGCCCCCTGGGCTACTTCCTCCCGTCCCGTCCCGTCCCAGGTACCTCCTTACTCGGGGTCCGTTGGGTAGACTCCTCACGGAAGATTCAGCAGGCCTTCTGGGTCCACGGGCGGCAGGTCCGGGAACTCTTCAGCGAGGGGCAGCTCCTCTAGGTTGCAGGCTTCGGTGGGGGCCTCAGCTTCGGGTAGGTCCTCCAGGTCTGGCCCTGCTTCGGCTGGGGGTGCTGCAGGTAGCTCCTCGAGGTCACGACCCGCCTCAGGGGGGGGTTTCCCAACCTAGAGGGTCCAAGGACTTGCCCCATCCCCGGGTGTCTGGTGGTCTGACCCAGTCATTGGTCCCACGGCGGGAGGGTCGCTCCTAGCTCCGCAAGTCTGGCAAGGGCCTGCGCTGGGGTTTGGCCAGGCAGAGCTCAGGCCAGGCCTCCAGCTGGCAGGAAGGTAGGTCTGACCCTGCTGACCATCTGCCCCAGACTGAGCGACGGGCCCTGCCTTTTATCTCCCTTTGTCTGGGGGAAGTCCTGCCCTCTGGGGAAGGGATTGGCCAGTCGCTCGGGCCTGTCCCGGTCGGCTCCCGGCCTTGACGGACAGGTGGGGGGTTTAAATCCGGGCTTGGCTGTGTTTGGGGCAGTGGCTGCCCTTCCTGGGGCCTAGGTGGGGAGGGAAAGAGGTCCCTGTACCTTCCCACACATACCCAGAGAAGAAAATATTGGGCCCAATTCTCCTTTCACTTACACTGCTGTGTTTTCATTGGCTTCAGTGGAGTCACTTCCAACTTATAGCAGAATGAGATCAGAACAGGGTCATTGTCTCTGCTTAACCTCTTCATGGAATATATCCTATTATTATTATCATCGTGAGAACTGGTAGTGACCCTCCCACCCCCTGGACCCATTTATGTTGCCCAACACTTTCTATTACAAAGGATACTTGTGATTTTTTTCCAAGAAATTCTAACATCTCTGTAATGTTGATGACTGACCTTTGAAATTCATTGCGGGGAAGCCTTCAGAAGTGACTTTTCTTTGTCCTGTTCAGGTTTAGCTGAGGTACACATTATTTTCTAAGCCCATTTTCCTTCTCTTACGTGCATGCCTCAGGAAAATTTTGGCAGGTGGCCAAAATAATAATTGAACATGGATATTCTAAAGAGCAAGGCTCATAGTTCTACCAAAAGCAGCAGCAGCAGGAAACACTACATGGGGAACACCTGGGATCTGCCAGAGCAATTGGTGCAATGGGAGGTGGGAAGGGAGAAAGCTGGCTCTCCTCACAGGCTGCCGCAGTCCCGGACCAAGCACATGGCTTCAGAAGACCATCCCCACATCTCTCGGGTAACAAACAGCTTTCTTTTGCTGCCAGCTAGTGTAGTTATTCCTGTATAGCCTGTAGTAGCAGCCTGTGCTGCATTACTGAAGATTCAGCATTCAACTCCCACTGGTGAAGCAGGATGGGGGAGAGGTGTACTTAATAGAACTTGTTTTTATCTTTTTTCTTTTAAAATAAATTACAAGGAATTTACTAAGAAATTCCTAAATTATTAGGAAATTACATACCAAAAATTGCATTAAAATAATGTTATTTAGGTTGCACGGTCAAGCATTTGAAAGTTAGGAAATGGTAGATTTAGGTTATCCAAGCATTCTTAATTCTGCCCACTTGTGCACATGCATTATGATACAGTCTTTAATTACAGGATTACATGCTGTTTTTGCATGTTTCTTTCGCAGGGTCCATGACCTCATTCAATGCACAGGTTGAATGCACAAGAGGGCAGTACTCAGGTTGTATGGGCAGTTGTAAATCTGACATTTCCTATCATTTGAGTGCTTGATTTGCAAGCTAAATAATGTTCTTTTCATATAACTTTTTGGATGTAATTCGTATTTACAGTAGTACCCAGAAGCTCCAACTGAAATCAGGGCCTACCATGTTAGGCACCGTACAAACACATATTAAGAAACAGTCCCTGCACCCAAAGGCTTACAATCTAAATCAGTGGTTCCCAACCTTTTTGGCTCGAAGACCACAGATATCATGTTTACAACCCTGAAGGGCCATCAGTCTCCGCCAGGAGGCCCCCTCCCCTTCAGTGCAGCCAGACGGAAAGAGTTCAGCGAGGAGGCTGCCTCCTTGCTGATCTGTCTTCCTGGTTGCAGCAGGGAAACTGCACCCGTCCTGTAGCCCTGTGTGCTGCACCTGGGTCCTTCTGCAGTCAGGGGGACAGATGATCAGCGCTCTCCTCCCTCTGGCTCTGCCAGGGATCCCAGCACCTATGGACCCACGCAGAGTATTTTGCCCTGCTCCCTGCTACAGCCAGGGGAGCTGATCTCCCATTCCCTTGGCTGCCACAAGGAGCCTGCACTGGTTTTTTAGCTTTGCAAAAAGGCGCTCTGCTTAGGTCCTTGAGCAGTGGCTCTCTTCTGCAGCCAGTGGGAGAGAAGTGGCAGGCCACTTTGAAAGCCCTCACGGGCCACTTTTGGCCCCTGGGCCAAAGTTTGGGAACCATTGATCTAAATAGACCAGGCAGACAGAAAGTGGGAGGGGAAACAGAGGCACAGGTAGGTGAAGGGATGTAAGTTCACACAGCATGTCAGGGGCCGAGATGGGAATAGAGCCCAGGCATTTTATTCCCAAATCTTGTGCACTATCCACTACAATACTGCCTTCTAAAACTCCTTTATACTAATTACTGGGTGATTGCGATTTTCCTGCTTGTTGATATCATAGAGTCCCATCTTGTAAGGCATAGAAGAAGTGTGGGTACTTTAATAGAATGATCAAATTTCTATTTGTGCAGGCCATCTGGTCTTCTTTGGATATTCAGTATTAATGGTACATAGCCCTGATAACGTGGGGAAAATTATACTCACTTAGTTTTGCCCTACGTCATAAGGCTATTAAAGATCTAAAGCTCTGGAAGTCCCTAACCTTAACCCTGATGCTCTCTCTGACCCTGCTCCTGACCCCAACCCTGACCCTGTCCTAGGCTGGCAGCATAAACATTTTAAAAATAAATGTGTTGCTCCGATTTTTAAGACATCTTTAAAGTCTTAATGTTCAAGACAAATTCTTCCAAATACTGCATAACTCTACTACTAAATTTATCTGCTCTAAAAGGCCTTAGTCTCAAATATGTACAATTATCTTAATTTAAGAGGGAAGGGGGTAGGAGTTATCTTAAATTTACTTAACCAACAGGGCAAAAGCTGAAATCGGCTTGTACACATCCCTCCAAAACACAGGATGAATCTCCAATGATCAGCTGTCTTACAACAAAAAGTTGAGACAAGTTCCCATTTTTTATTATTATTATTATGTCTCAGTATTACATCATCAGGATTTTAAAAAACCCAGACAAATAGCTTTCACAACCTACAAGATTTTTAAGCATAAAAAAGGGTAAGGCTACTTTCTAAAATGTATCCTCATGAGTCACCAATAAATCCTGACTACAAACCGACTCGGAAGGTTTAGGTAGTCAGGAGTTCTGTCACACCCTCTGCAGAATTCTTGCAATTTAGATGTGCTCAAATGCACTTGTTCTGCTTTGACTTTCCTTATTATTAATTATTATCATTTTGATTTTATTTTATTATTTGTATTCCAGAAGCACCAAGAGACCACAAGTGAGGTCCATCATGCTTGACATTGTACAACGGCGCTACTGAGATCCGTTATGCTAGCTCTTGCAGGAATACAAGTTAAGAAACAGTCTGTGCTCCAATGAATTTACAATCTAAGGAGACAAGACAGAAAAACGGTAGGAGAAGAAACAGAAGCAAAGAGGCTAAGTGACTTGCCCAAGGTCACCAGCAAGTCAGTGAATGAGCCAAGAATCGAAGTTCAAGTCTGCTGAGTTTTACCCACTAGACTATATTTTTCCCCCAAGAGCTGCTAACCCTCAATCATATTTAAAAAGCCTTTATGAGGGATAAAGGGTAGAACTTTCAAAAGCACTTAACTGACTTAGGAGCCTAAGTCCCATTGACTAAGTTGCTTAGGAACCCAAGGACTGGAACCTCAGAAGTATTTAGGTATTTCAGTGGCTCCATAGTGTTGATCCTGCTCACAAATGAATACAAAGGGAGTTTTTCTATTGACTTCAGAGGGAACAGGATCATATCCTATATTCAGTTCCCAAGACATGAGTAAAATTGAGGCTTACCTACAATACAGAACTACATTATTTTCTACGGATTCATTAAGCTACCCTTTGGCTGAAAAGTGTTATAAGTATAACACCACAGGTAAGGCTGATTATCATTGGCTGCTACATTATAGCAGACTAGCCATTTCAAAGTGAAAAGAGAGAGACTTAAAAAAAACCCTAACCCCAAAACTACTAAACTGATACCCTACAATAAACAAAAAATCCCCATTTACTTGTGACCCTTTGGGCAGGGCTTACTAGAATTGTAACAGAGCTGTTACTGCAACATCCTTGATGAATTGGAATCACATAGTATTACTTTGGAGAGATTACAGATTAAAAAGAGATGTCCCTCTTCTCTGCTGCTTTCAAAGCACCCTGTGCATTACTGCAGACTTAATTCATTTCCAACAAGCTGCTGCAGTGTATCTTTTAAGGTTCTTGTAGGAACCTGAACTCTGAACTTCCTAACTTTCCTGTGCTTAACATACAAAACTTTGATTGCAGTTACACAGAGATGTATTTGGGGGTGGTTTGCACTAGAGCAAGCATGTCCAGGATGGAAAACAGTAAAGTGGTTAGAACCTATGAGGTATTGAGCGCCCCCAACTCTATGTAAATCAGGCCTCAGTTATGTAATAATTTATCTGCAAGCAAACACATGCCTGTTATTATTTTTGTGCTGACTGTCGATATCCCACTGACATGAACAATTTAGAGAATTCCAAGTATTATGCAGCTTTCTAGCAGCTCAGGATAACTTGACACAGCTACAGCTACTTCTTTAAGAAGATAAACTAGATTTTATTTGCCTAAGAATTTACAGTGACAAAACGACTTGCCACACCCAGGAAACACTCATTAAAAATGAGTTATTGCACATTCTTTTATTAGCTGTGTGGCTAACCTTAGAAACCTAAAATAAACACTGCATGAAATGGGATATGCCCTGAAACATGTTCTCCCGGTCCTCCAGGTTACAGCTAGTGCACCATTAACTCTCATTACCCAGAATTGCAAAGATCATGCCTGGAATATACAAATGTTTCTTTAGCAAGGCATGATCTCTGAATAACTATCTGACCTTTCCATGCCTTTTATGATCTCTGCACAAGCCTTTCTCTTTTGCCACTATGGGAAGCTCTGTATATAATCCCAACTGATATTCTGAGGAATCAGACTAAAATAATCAGAATATATAGGGCCTGATTCTCAGATATGGTAAAACCCCTTTAAATCACTCTGACAAAATAAAGCAGCCTTTAAATACCTGAAATGCATTTTATACCACAGTCTCCAACCAGAGTGGTGTAATGCGGCCTTAATCTAAATGAGAATCTGCCCTATCTTCTAATCTCTTGGAAACTAAGAAAGAGTTATGGGGGGAAAATACACAAATGCACATGAAGGGAATGAAAACTATTTGTGGAAACAGGAAAAATTTAATCTGGCCCTTTAAAAATGCCTCTAATTCAAAGGTTAATCTGGCCTCTCTCTCTCTCTCTTTTGTTGTTTATTTATTTGTATTACAGTAGCACCAGAGGGTACAATGGAGAGCAGGGCTCCATCATGCTAGGTGCTGTACTAACACATAGGCTTGGTCTACACTTACCCTGGTGATTCGGCGGGAGTTACGCAAAGTATGCCGAAAACTTGTGTAACTTCTGTCAACTGCTGTGTTTCTCTTCTGCGTGCCATCTCTACTACACTGCGCTGACGGGAACTATGTTTCTGTTGACGCAGCACTTGCAGGGCTGGATTAACAATGTCAACTTCTGGATCGACTGAGCGGGTCTTCACTGACTGCTCAGTCAATCCAGATAAATTGATCTGACAGTGGCGACTTTGCCACCATCACTGCAGACATAGCCATAGTAAGAGACAGTCCCTGCTCCAAAAACCTTACCATTTTTAATTAAAATTACCATTACCTTCCCCCCCCCCAATGCAGGCCAAGATTTTCAGAAGGGACTAGTGATTTTTAGCATCTCCATTTTTAGGTGCCCAACTTGACACCTTAAAGAGGCCTGATTAGGAAGGTTATTTAAGGACTAATTTGATTCTTCTTTCTGGGTTCAGAGGGCTCCCATACATGAGTGTACAAGATCAAAAATAGGAATTAGGGTAAACTCATGGTTTAAATCGCTAACCCCCTTGATATAACCTACATGGTGAGAACCCAGCATGGCTGATTGGTGGTCATGAAGATGTTACTGACTCATTGATTGTTTAAAAACACAATGGCTTTTTTTAGGAAACAAGAATAGAGACTTTTACAAAAATGCTGGGCTCCTAACACGGACCTCAAATGAAACAAAGTGCTTGTCACAGAAAGGAAGCAACAAACAGTTTAATTGTCCTCATTTGTAGAACATGTTTGCCCTCTGCAGGTGCTGCATGACATTACCTACACTAACATTTAACATGGCTTCTATATTGTATTGTCTGGACATATAGGGCCATATTTTCTAAAGAGCTGAGCACTCCAAACAGAGGTTGGATTTTCAAAAGAGGTCAGTTCTCATTTAGGTACTAAAATAAGTGGCTAGTTTTTCCAGAGGAATTTTCAACTCAATGGGAGAGCTGGTTGAAAAATGAAATCCTTCTTTGTCAAATTTCAAACCCTCAAAGTTGTTTTGATTTTAAAGTGTTTAATAATGAGCCCTTTTTTTTCAACATTTTACATGGATTTTAAAAATATGCTTTTAATTTTTTAAATCAAAACATTGTTAAAATGGCTATAAATACTCTGGTTTATGGAAAATGTCATTGTCATCATCATGGCAAACCCCAAAGAGGCATGGCCATCCACATTGAGTGCAACTGAGTGCCATCCACATTGATCTCGGGCAAGAAGCGTAAAGTGACTTCATTGACTATATTCAGTGTTATGTAATGCCCATCACTGGCAGTCTTGTTATGACACCAAAGCTTAAGGTACCCTTGTGATTGCCAGCTGTGTAGTGACATTCCTTGGTACACACACTTCAAAATCCATTGGTCTTTCATTCCTATACTCTGCTTTCTTGGGATGGACATGTTATAAGATAATAAGTCACTGCACTGAGATGAAAGCTTAACTAAAGTGCACTGTCCAGGAAATGGTGAAAAGAACGTTGAGGACTACATGTTTTGTTTCACAGGCTGCCCCAAAGGGTTGCTCCGGCAAAGAGTGACTATTGTACATATTACTGAAAACCTAGTTTTTGGTAAATGAATAATTTCAATTATCATTTCAATGGTTTTAAATAAATGTAAAAAAAAAAAATAATCCCAAAGAGGCAGAATTGTTTCAGGCAAAGTAAAATAAAAAGATGAATCATTTTGACCAAGATGATGGAGATTATTCGTTTGTTTGTTTTTTAAATCAGTTTCTTAAAAGGCCACTTTTCAAGCAGAAGACTTTTAGTCTGAAAAATTTCAATCAGCGCTGGTGCTGAACTCTTTTGAAAATTTCATAATAAGTGTCTTGATGGGAGTTGTTGGCTGTGGTGAGCACTTTAGAAAATCTGACTCATATCTGGGTGTTGTAATATAGAGCAGAGCTCTTTTGAAAAGCTGGTTTACAGCTGGGGGTGCTGAGCTGTGGAAAATCTGATTCTGAGCTCTTTTGAACAGTAATAATAATTAAAATGTATTGTTTGTATTGTGGTAGAACCTAGGGGCCCCAGTCAAAGAGGAGAGCCCATTGTGCTAGGTTCTCCACATGCATGAAACAAATTGGAGACTATCATAATGCACAACCAAAAGCTAACCTCCCCCACCCCCATACAAACTCTTGGTCTTCATCTGCACTTGGTGGTTCATCTCTAGCATATGGTTGCAGTATCTTACATACAAAATCAATTGCCACTATTCCCACAACCCTCACACAAAAGCTACAGATGCTATAACAAAACGGGCCCGATCCTGTAAACCCTTATTCATGTGGGTGGTCCCACTGATGCCAATGGCGCTACCTTTGTGAGTAAGAATTGGTCATGTAAGTTTTGGCAGGAGAAGGCGCTACATTTCCAAACCTTTAGGGAGGTGATACCTGCTCATCCCTGCCCTCAGAAGCACGGCATGAAGCTCCTCCCTGTCAGCAGCAACTACAGCTGCAGCAAATGCTTGCAAGCAGCCTGAGTCCCATTACAGCACTTCTCCAGGCTTATAGTTCCAGCCCATTCAGCACAAACACTGCGTGCATCCTCCTTTCGCAAATCGCACCAGTGTTCCATAAACTCTTCTGGCTACCCACCTCTTTCTAGATAAAATGCAAAACCCTTGTCCTAATCTAGAAGGCCATTGTGGAGTTAGGGCTGGGCTACCTGGAGGACAAACTCCTTATCCATAGCTATCCTTGACATGGATGCTACAGCTGGACTGGTCCAGCATCAGACCCTCGGCTCCAGAAGGCAGAACATTCTCAAGAGCAGGTCCAGAGCAATGGAATCCCCTGCCTGAGGAGAGTATATTGAATTGTTCATCTCCACATGCAAGATCCACCTCTATCACAAAGTCTTCTCCTAGTAGCAGTATCACCCTCAGGACTACCCACAATGGGACAGCTAGAAGGAATACAGAATGTCCACTGGGGAAGGGTGAGACACAGTGAGATTACAGCATGTCCAATGCTTCATTGTTGTATGGCTCTTGAATATCATGGGCTAGGAGTCTTAGAAGTATCATAGATAGACAACCTCTCAGCTTGCCACACCGTGCCCCTTTTTGACACTATAAAGCAAACGGTAGCTGATTCTGCCCCTGGAACACCCCAAATCACCTCAAGTGCATCTCTGTGATGACCTGTGTGATCAAATCTGATTCAATCAACTGCAATCGCTGGGGGAGTGATTGCTATTTTGTAATCTCAGTCTGGTTCCTAATGGCTAAATGTCCATATCACCAAATCACCATTATATATTCCGTATCCTTTCTGGCAGTCTCATAGAAGCTAAGGACTGAGATTTGAATTTTCAAAAGGGCCTTGGCCCCATTGACTATCAGTGGGAGCTGGGTACCTAATTCCCTTAGGCTTCTTTGAAAATGCCAGCCTGAGTGGGCAGGGAAAGTAAACTTATCTCTTGTCACAGGAAATGGTTCCCCACAAGGTCTGGAATAAGCCACAATTGGCAGGCCAGCACAAGAGAAATTTACACTGCCATTGCTCATGTCTGTATCTCTTTGGTTAATAGGAGGCTTTAGTCTCCAAGGATGTAAAGCCAGAACCTTACACAGAACCTAAATTCACTTTATAAAGGTCCTTCCCTCACTTAGATTCTTTCAGCCCCATTTTCTCCATCTGTATAATGGGGATGGAAATGCACCTCTGCAAAATTCTGTGAGATCTAGGACAGAAAAGCACTATGGGCTTGATCCTGTTCCAGCTGAAGCCAATAGTGAAACTTCCACTGACTCCAGAGCCTGTGTCACGAAGGATGGTCTTTCGTTTACAGCCCTGTACTGGTGTTCAAGACAGCTGGGCTCCATTTCTAGCTCTGCCAAAACATCCAGCTGTGAGTGTGGGCAAGTCACTCAGGGCGACATCCTTCTTCTTCAAAGCTAAGCTGAACAGTTGGCCGTAAGTGAATGTTCATTATTTGGTCCAGTCCTGTGTGGCCACAAGGGCTTGACAGACTAAAAGTCCAACATCAGAACAGACTTGATGCAACCATGTAATATGGGGTCAGCCTCTGGGCCGCCTCCACCCTTCAGTTGGTGGAATTTTTATCCCAGATGTTACAAGCCACCCAGAGAACAATGTGCACTGGACCGTCTTGCGGCATTCTGGTGACATGCCCAAACAACGTAAGATGCCGGCTGCAGACAATGACCCCAGTAGTCTGTAGACTGGAGCGACTGTAAACATCTGTGTTACAAATGAAGTTGTTCTACTTTATGCCCAATATACGACGTTGGCATTTTGTGTGGAAAGCCTCCAGCTTTGCCGAGTCTAAGCAGCCTGGTGTCCATGTTTCATAGCCACACCGCAGTATGGAGAGGATACAGCTCAACTAGATCTTGAACTTGATTGTCGTGCCGAGATGATGTTGATTCCATATTCATTGTAAACAATCCATGACAGATGCTGCGATGCCAATCCAGTGGAGAACCTCCATGTGAGATTTGGAGGAACTGGTGAGTATAGAACCCAAACAGCAAAACCTGGAGACCACTTCCACAATTTTATTATTCAAAAAGATTGGAGTCATGGGAGGACCAGATCCTAGGTTTTGCAGCTTTGTCTTTGACCACGAAACATGGAGGCCAACTCCTCCATTTGCTGGAATGCCTCACGAAACCTGTCAGGGC
The DNA here is from genome assembly GCA_007922155.1 of Mesoclemmys tuberculata. NCBI lineage: Eukaryota > Metazoa > Chordata > Testudines > Chelidae > Mesoclemmys > Mesoclemmys tuberculata. Next base: position 2,930,012 of record ML675619.1, read on the forward strand.
TTTGTACTAGAAGAACTAGGGTGACATTCTGGCCTCATTGAAGTCAGTGGGAGTTTTACCACCGACTTCAAGGGGCCCATGATTTCACCCTTAAACTTTGGGTGTGAGTTCCCTATAAAATAGGGATAATAATACTTCTTTTGTCTGCTTTGACTGTTGAGCTTTTCGGGGCAGGGACTGTCTCTTATTATATCTTTCCATGGTGATTGCACAATGGGGGTCTAATATTGACCTATTATAGACCATTATATAGGTCTAATGGGACCTATATAACACCAATAATAACAATAAACATAAAAGCTAAATATTGTGATTTATAGTATTGAAAGGGGAAGATGAAGACAGGATTTAGTGCTGTGATTTTGATTTTAAAAAAGTGCTTTCATTGTGTAAAAACAGTATGCTATATTTGAGCACCTGAAAGAAGCTACTTCTTTTCATAGTTTTTCAGTGAGAAAGGAGAACTAGGCATGCTAATCTTTGCAACCAGGAGAGCCAGATTGGATTGAGAGGGCAAAGCAATTTAATGCTGATCGCAGGTCAAAACAGAAATTTTAGCATCAAAGACATGAAGAGCTATTCTAAAGCCCAGCTCTCACAAGTAGCACTTACAAGAGGTATCATATAAACTTAACCCTGCTGTCATTATTCCTGTTGGGTAGGAAATGAGGTGAAGGCCACGACCTGCAAAGCAGAGGTCAGATGTTACAGGCCACCAGACAAAGGAAGTGACAATGGGGAAAAGTTTTTCTTTGAATAACTACCAGATGGTAGTTAATCTGAGTCGGAGAAGGCAAAGTCATGAAATCTCCACAGACTCCCTGAATCTGACACTCAGACCTTACAAAGTAAAAGATCCGTTCTTCCAACTGCTGCAAGGAAAACCACACAGTGCAGCTAATAAAGTTAATCATGACATTGCGCTGGTTTTGAAAATAAATTGTCAAGACCAAACATATAACCTGTCTTAGCTGAGTAGAGGCTCCTGTTTCGGAACACAGATCTGAAATAGTCTAGAAGGGTTGCCTTTCTTTCTGCCCAAAACCAAAAAAGGAATTTATGAAAGCAATTTAGCTTCTGTTTTAATGATGTCAAAGACAGAGCACTACTGGCCAGATCTGTAGCTGACATAAATTGGGGTAGCTCCATGGACTGCTGTGGAACTACACTGATTTATATCAGTTGAGGATATCTTTCAGGAAGTTCTGTGCACAGAGTAGGCAAAATCCTGTGAAATCAGTAGGAGTTTTGCCAGGAATTTCATTTAAATTTCATTTTCTATTTAAAATTAACTCAGGAAAATACAACCTGGCATAAAAGTAAAAATGATGGCACCCATCATTAATTAGAGGGAGGCAGTAAGTTAAGGCCTTGTCTACATTAGAAAGCGTTGTTGATATAAGTTACAGCAATGATCAAAAATAATTACAATGCTTGCACCTGTCCACACAGCACTCATTGTGTCACCAAAGCACGTCCACAGTAGGTGCTCTAGCACAGTGTTTCTCAACCTTTTTGATACCAGGGACTGACTTCCTATACTATGTCAGGGAGATCTCAGGCTTTCTATACTGTGTCATGGAGATCTCAGTGACCAATGTCGGTCCATGGACTGGTTGTTGAGAAACACTGCTCTAGTGTCAACATTGGGCAGCTGTCCCTGATGTTGCTAAGAGTTGTGAGAAGTCAGAGCGGATTGCAGTGCATCATGGACATGGGCTCAACATCCCATGAGGCAGTGATTTCCGTCCCGTCATCCCATGGGTTTCCGACTGCATTTCACAGCATTTTTCAATGGCCATTGTTTCTTGGATGCCTGCCATCTCTGTCGGAAAGGATGGATCCTGCACTGCTCTCCACTGTTGTCAGTGTTCTGAACACATAGCAGCTGGTCATTCAATATATCATGAGCTCCCAATCAGAACAGGAATCTGAGGTGCCTGACCTGTTGTTTGCCATGCAAACAAACAACGCTGGATAAGTGTTTGCATTCATGGAGCATCTGCACGTGGTGCACCGCTGCTTTGTAGCATGTGAAACAAGCACTGAGTGGTGGGATTACATCATTATGCATATCAGTGATGCTAAGCAGTGGCTGCATAAATTTCTAATGCACAAAGCCACCTTCATGGAACTCTGTGCAGAGCTTGCCCCTGCTCTGCAGTGCAAGGACACTAGAATGAGAGTTGCCCTCTCAGTGCAGAAGCGCGTGGCGATATCTGTGTGGAAGCTGGCAACTCCAGACTGCTGCCGGTTGGTTGCTAATCAGTTTGGAGTCCCGAGGTCCACTATTGGAGCGGTACTACCTCGAGTGTGCAGGGTCATTAATCACATTCTCCTAAGAAGGATTGTGAGTCTTGGAAATGTATGTGAAATAGTGGATGACTTTGTGGTGATGGGATTCCCTAATTCTGGCAAGACAATTGATAGCCAGTTTTGGCCCCAGACCATCTTGCAGAGGAGTACATCAATGGAAAGGGGTACTTCTCTGGGGTACTGCAGGCACTGCAGCGTCACAGTAGGCATTTCACGGACATCAACACGGGTTGTTCGGGGAAGGTGCATTACGCATGCATCTTCAGGGACACAGGCCTGCACAGAAAGCTGCAAACAGGGACTTTTTTTCCAGACCAAAAAATTCAATGGGGGATGTTGAAATAGCCATAGTGATCCTGGGAGACCCAGCCTGCCCCTTACTGCCATGGCTCATGTAGCCTTATACGGGCAACCTGGATAGCAGCAAGAAGCGCTTCACTAACAAGTTGAGCAGGTGCCAACCGACCATTGAATGTGTGTTTGGCAGCTTAAAAGCTCTCTGGCGATGTCTTTATGGCAGGTTAGACCTACATGAAGAAAATATTCTTATGGTTATAGCCGCCTGCTGTGTGTGCCATAATATTTGTGAAGCTAAGGGTAAAAAGCTTCCCCTCGGGTGGAGCGCAGAGGAGGATCACCTTGTGGATGACTATGAACAACCAGATGACGGCTATTAACGGGACACAACAGGGGGCCATTCAAATCAGGGAGTCTTTGAGGAGCTATTTTGACAATAAGCACAAATAAAGTATCTTTGTAAACAGCACTGTGCCATGCTATGGCTGCTATTGAGCTTGCTCTGTGTATCATTGTGAGCTGTAATCACTGCGTTCCAGAGACAAATAAAGATTGCTTATTCTTCACAGAGTACATCTTTATTAAATAACAATTATTCACAACAAACACAAGCTGAGCTGGTGGGGAGAAAGCAGGGAGGAGCACTGTGAGCTATGACAGCTGGATGTAAGTCCAGCTGTCATTCTGGATGCTGTCTGAAGGGGTGGAGTGAACAGGGTACTGAGGTGGGCCCGGAGTTTGGTAGGAATGTCTGGGTGGAGTTTAGGAAGGGCATAGAAAGCAGTTCTGTATTGGCTGCAAGTGCAGGCGAGCACACATGAATTCAGTCTGCAGTATTATGAGTGACTTTAGCAGCTCTGTTTGCTCCTCCATGGCTTTTATTATGTGCTTGTGACCTGCTATCACTCGCTCCTGGTTTTCCCTCCTCTGCTGCCTATCCATTTTATGATTTTTGGAAAAAGGTGTCTCATGCCCTTTTTTCTTTTTTTCCATCTCAGAGGACTGGAGGAGTTCTTAGAACATCTCCTCTTTGTTTCTTTATCATCATTTTCTTATCAGCCACAGATGCTCCAGCAAGTGTGGAGGGGTTTCCCCTCAAGGGCACCTCTTTAGAAGCACAGTAAACAATGAACAGAAACATTATTGTGAGTGCAATAACAGCATTGGTGCATTACTGTACAACACATCTCTTTCTTATTGTCCCCTGGCAAGCACCCAGCTCGACTCATAGTGAGTTGTGCCCGGGGGAACGGACACTCAAACTGGGGAAAGGGTTCTCGGTGATTGTTTGGGGTATTGATTCAGGTAGATAGGGACAAAATATCAAATTGTGCCACCATTTTCCACAGGAGGGAGCCATAAAAGCTGATAACTCTGAGAGTAAGCAGGGACACTAGGATGCATCTTCTCCATGTGAGCAGCTTCATACCAGGTCCCTATGTTGCTCACCTATGTGCTGCTTTGGGTTGAGTTTGATTTGGAGGGCTGGGACTGGCTTGAACCCTCCGTCATCACAAAGAGGTCCTGGGTCCCCACATCACCAAATGGCACGGTCCCCTGCTTTGTATTGTCCTCCAACTTGACCTCCTCAGCCACAACTTTTTCATGGGATTGATTCTGGTGTCTTCTGCCTCTGGGCCCACAGAGGCATCCGCAGCTCTCTTGGTGGTGAAAGTGGGTTCGCTGCCAAGGATGGCTTCCAGCAACTTTTATAAGTGGCAGGTCTTTGACTCTGCACCAGAGCAATGGTTTGACTCACTAGCCTTTTGGTACCCCTGCCACAGCTCCTTGATTTTATCATGGCTGTGCAGTGCATCCCATGTATGGCTCTTCTCTGCCATTAAACAAGAAATTTGACCATCTGTATCAAAGTTCCTTCGGTTGGAGCAGAGCTGGGACTGCACAGCCTCCTTTCCCCAAATGCCGAACAGATCCAGAAGCTCTTGTGTGCTCCAAGCGGGACAGCATTTGGTGCATGGCGCAGCCATGGTCAGCTGGGAAGATGAAATGCGAGCTCTCCGCACCGAACAAGCAGAAAGTGGAATTTCAAAAGTTCCTGGGATTTTAAAGGGGGAGGGGCAGATGGCTAGAGAGCAGTGGAGTTTAAACTGATGGCCACAGTGGTCAGGATGGGCATTGTGGGACACTTTCTAGAGGCCATTTGCTGCGACATAATCAAGTGCGGTAACTACATTGATGCTTTCTCGCTAAAAGTTTGGTGCAAAAAACCTCTATGCCTCTTGTCGAGGTAGTTTCATTTTGTCGCAAAATCAGGGGAGCTGGATTGGTGGGGGGTTAGGAGAAATTTCAGTGCCTACGCCACCATTGTTTTGGCTCAAAAAGCTGACTTTGATTGACAAAAGTCTGTAGTATAGATCAGGCCTAAGACACAGGACTAGGAATCTGAAGATCTGGATTCTTTCCTCAGGATTATCACCAGTGGGCCATGTGTGACCTTTGGCAAGGTACTTACAGCTTCCCTGCTCTTCAGTTGCTCTATCTATAAAAGAGGCATAATGATCAGTACCTCGGTAAACAGTTGTCACAAAGCGGTGCTTGGGATCCAGAGCTGGAAGAAAAATGCACCGTGCACTGGGCTTGAGGTATCCTGTTAAAGCTTTGTGTGGAGAGCAGCTCTTCAGCAGAGCTCCAACCTTACCCCAGTACTGTTAATGTCTACATTTTGTGAATGTTAAACCCTGATTCAGGGCTAGGCACGTTCAGCAAAGCACTCAAACACATGAAAATGTCCCATTGAAACCAATTGGAATTAAGCATGAGCCTAAAGTGAGGCACCACCAGCAGCTAGATGGGGTTAAAGCCCAATAAGCACAACTGCTACACCTGTGCTGTTGTCAATTAGCTGCTGCTCAGACAGAAGGGGCAGGACTAAGAGGGTTCATTTGATATTTTAATTAACACTTTGGCCTTATAAAAGGCTGACAGAGCCAGTTTGAGGGGAGGAGTTACAGGGAGCACAGAATTTCTTGTGGAGGGGGTTTGAAGCAGAGTTTCTAGGACAGGGGTCCCCAACCACCTGTCCGCGGACCAGGACTGGGCCATTGGGGGTTTTTTTCCGGTCCGCGGTGCCGCCGCAGACCAGCACTAAACACTGACAGTGTGCTCTGCTCTGCGGCGGCTCAGAGCACACTGCGGGGTGTGCCGGGGCGGGGTGGCCTCAGTGACTAAACTCCAACCCCCTCCATAACCCCACCCCCATATGACCAAAGCCCCGCCCCACCCCCACCCCCACCCTGCCCTGCCGGGCCATGGAAAAATAGTCTTGCTTGAAGCCGGTCCCTGTTGCAAAAAAGGTTGGGGACCACTGCTCTAGGAGACCAGACTCCTTAGGGATACTCAGTCTGAGGGCCCAGTGCTCAATACCAGACTGGGGGGAAGTTTCCAGAGTTGCCCAGAAAGAGGAATGATGATGGAGCTGAGAGAAAGGGCTGATTTGTTGAGATGCTTTGGATGTGGGTTTGAATTTCCATTCCCCCTGAAGGAATATGAATTAGAGGTTTCTTAGCTAGAGGGCTGAACTGTGCTGAAGAAAGATGGTCTATAGGGGCACAAGGGCAAGCACCCACTCCATTGCTGTGCCCTGGAAGGAGGGGTTGCACTGGAGGTGAGTGTGCCCTGTAATGATGTGTTCTAGTGAATTCACATGCCATTTTAAGGGCTAGGCCTCATTAGCCTCCTCCCTGCAAGCAGTACCTATTGCAGTCCAGAGTTGGATTTGGTCTTAATGTGTATGTGTGTGTGTGTGTGCGTGCACATGATTTCATACTTGATGGTGGCACTTGCTTTCTTTGAGCTATAGGGTCTTGAACAGTAATAGTTTGATTGATGGTGCTCATTACTATGGCTGCTTGGGAGAGAGAGGTGTATAGCAGCATGTGGCTGTTTAAATAAAATATAGTGAGTGAGTGTGAGATGAGGTGGGAAAAACATCACTTTCATTTTAACAACCTGTCCCTGGATGCATTATAAAATGCCTGGCCATTCCTGCCACAAATGGATGGGTGTGTTTCTGAAGCCACATGTTACATCTCAGAGGGGCCAAATCCAAGATTATTACTGTGAGGGAAATGAGCCTTCCCCACAAACCAGGAGAGAAGATATAAAAAGCCTCTTTATTGGCACATTTGCTGGTGCTTCCTGAGAATAAGAAACAGTTATGCCTCATCCTTTCTATGTGTTTTCAATTGTTTGTTTTTTCTTGTACTAATCAGACAGGAAGGGCAGGGACACACAGAACCTTCTCCTTACTGTCAAAATTTAGTCCTGGCCCTTTAAAATTCTTCCTGTTATGCTGAAAAAGGAATGTCTGTCTTTCTCTGTGACCTTAGTGTTATTCAATGGGATTCACTCAGCAGGATGTGAGGAATTTTAAAGGGACAGGAAAGTCTTCATCTTAACTGGATGTGTAAGGCAGCCATTTGTTGGCAAAGGTCCATGATATCACAATTTTTTTTCTCAAACTACAGCAGTAAAACAGCTGGTTGGAAATTTTTGAAATTCATGACTTCTAAGAAAATTTGACCTTTTTGCTGAGAAATCAAGAGGAAGCTTTTGTCTAAAGTGTTCATGAAGATGTTTTTATTGTCAACTAGTTAGAGTGGCTTGAATAAATTTCAAACTTTGAGACAAAATTTTCATTAAAATTACAAACAATGTTTGGATCAGCTCAGGCTATATGCTTTGCTTTATACAGGCTCTTAATCGATATAATAACTGTAAACTGATAATCTATATCTATACAGGAAAGACAAGTACAGACTAGTGCAAAGAAAATTGAAATTAAGAGGCAAGGGAGAACATATGTTGAGAGATGCAGGCAAAGATATAGGCAGGCTGTCCCAGAGCTGTAGAGAAGGCTTTTAGACCAATAGTGATGAGCTTGTATACAGAGACAGAGAAAGCTAATGCCAGATGAAGAGAGAGCAGTGAAGGAAGCATAGACAAGGGTCTAAATTCCTCCCTGAGCTACATCAGTGTAAATCTGGAATAACCCCATTGATTTCAAGTTGTGTGTGGATAGTGAAAGGAGGAACTGAAAGGACAAGGGAGAAGACTGGTAAAAGAACTCTGTTTAGTAAAATAGATTAATTGAATGAGTAAGTCCAAAGCTGGGAAGAAAACGAGTTTAATGAGAGAAAGCAAGAGACATAGAATTACACAGGTCACTGATGTGAAAACAGAAGTCACTCAAGATGAGGGCAGGAGATCGAGATGAAAGAATAAAGATCTGGGCATCAAAGTCTGAGACAAGGAAAGCAATATAGTTAGGGGCATAGTCTAGGGGCACTCTGAGGGAGTGAGAAGAGTCTGCTGAAGTGAACTATTAAAGATCTCAAAAGAGTGAGGAGGGATAAGGGAATGGAAAGAGACTGAAAGTGACACAGAGAGAAGAGATGAAACCCTTTATGCTGAGAATTTAGGCCTTGATTCTAGAAATCACTTGGACTTATAATTAGGTCCCAGTGATGTCAGTGGGGCTTACAGCACATGTATAACTTCAAGTATGCTCTTAAAGAACATTCCTAAATGGGGATGCGATTTAAGAACATGCTTCAGTGTCTTCCACAATGAGAGCCTTCGCGAAGGAGAAGGCATCAACCACAGATGAGTCAGAAAGAGTGGACTAGGCTTTGGGGAACAAGAAGAGATGGCAGGGGTGGAGGATAAAGAGGCTGTGGATCAAAGTGAGATTTTTGAGGGTTAGAGCAGGAATTCCAGTGGTAGCAGGAGAATGGAAGGGAGAGTGCGAGGTGGAGGGGAGAGAGAAAGCTGGGAAGAGAGAGGCTTGAATGGCCATCCAAAATGGTGAGGAGCAGGGACAAAGGGTGAATATGGTGGGTTGACCTGGATCAAGAAAGACTTCATGAGAGACAAGAATGTGCTGCAGAGTGAGGATGAGAGGAAGGGAGAGATGGTGGCAGAGCATGTGAGAGCAGAGAAGGGCAGGAGGGAAGGGAAGACAGAGATATGAAGAAGTAGGGAAGCAGGAGCTGGTAAACTGAGTGTAAAGAGCAGAGACCAGAAGACAAATACACGGGTCCTGGTTTGAAAGTAAAGAAGATGAGAGTGAAGGTCAAACCATTTCCTCTTGGGCCTGAGTGGTATGGAGCCACCGACTGGGACAGAGAAAACAGTGCTCATGGTGGGGTCACTGAGAAGTCTGTTTAATCTCCTGTTGGGAAGTGATTGGGAGTAGCAGCTTACTCAGGCCAGGCTGAGGATTAGATCATGTGTGCTGCTGCAGTCCCTGGTGTTTCAGGGGACTCTATCATAATGGAGGAGCAGCAAATGGCTGCCTTTACCACCCAGAAGAACTGGGGGCAGGTACTGCTGCAGTTCCAGGTGTAGCAGGCCTCACATCACACAAGAGGCTGCATGGAGCACCTTATGTTGCTCAGTCCTTCTGTATCCATCTGTAGACTAAGGGGGGATGGAAATCTGGTGCAGCCAGTGAGGGGTCCCCATGACATGGCTGATGATGGAAGCCACCTCTGCAGCATCCTATATCTGCCCATTTTAGAGCCACTAGTGCCCCAGGAAGCGCTAGTCAGGAGCAGTGTCTGTTCTGCATAGGTTTCTCATCACCATAGTAGCTGAGTGTCTGCATGCTGGAGTATGCTAATCAGCCTTCTGAGGAGAAGACTGGTCCTGTGATCAAGGCCCTAGAGTAGGCCTTAAGAGAGGTGGGCTGAGTTCCTGGCTCTATCACAGACCTTCTTTGTTAGCATGGGCAAATCACTCGCGCCTCTGTTCCCTGTTAGAAGATATTGTCGTTCCCATTTTACGTTCCTCCACTCCTTGTCTGTCTTCCCCAACTAGATGGTAAAAGCTGCACGGCAGGCATTGTCTCACTTAGTGCCTGTACAGAGCCAACTACAATGGGCCTGTAAGTCACTGCTGGAATCCAAATAAGGATAATACTGCATTCGTGCTGGGCTCCAGCCCAGAGAGGAAGAGTTATTTTGTCCTTCACCTCGCACATGCCTTTGTGCGAAGACAAGGTACAATGTGGCTCTCCTTTACATTATAGTAGATGAGTTACTTTTCTTAGTAACACTTTGAAGCTAAAGACTTGTCAAAGAAAAGTAGAGAAATGTGTTAGAGTGCTGGTAAAAGACACATGTAATTCCTAGAAATGCTTCATATCAGTTTTAGAGTTCCTGCTGTGCTGAGCGTTCAGCTGATAGTATGACCAGCTCATTTCCTTTGTAAAAGGCAGCAACCAATGTCTCTTTTAAGCCCTTTGCAACAGTTGGTGCCTACGTTTCCTTCCACCACAGGACTTGCAGCCTCAGTCAGCTGAAATGGTTTAGGCGTGGTAAACTAAGTGCATGTTCAGCTGCCTTAAGGTGAAATCCTGGCCCCACTGAAGTCAATGGGAATGGTGCTTAGTCCTTTGATTTGTTGGATGAAGCAGAAAGGAAGAAAATACTAGCAATGCTGATGGAAAAGACTATCAGAGGCAAAATCCAGCACAAAATAGTCCCTTCTTGTTTTATAAGCTATAGGATTTCTCAAAAGTCCTATGCCACTGTTATAGCTGAACCTAAAAATCTTTCTCTTCCCACTACCACTACAGCAGTTAAATCCCACCCTGCAGAACTCTGCTGGACCACGAATTGCTTTGTGATTTTGCAGGCTTGGGAAAAATAAGTGGCTTTTAAAATGTATTAATTAACATGTCTTTTTAAAAAAGACTTTGCATCTAGTAGCGACAAGGAGAAATCATGTTTAAAAAAACCTGTCTGCTAGTCATGGTCAACTTTAGGTTTGGTCATAACCACTATGACATTTTTAAACCTCACTATGTTTGTGGTATGTTTTAGGAGGATATGGCCAGTGTCTATGATAGCCTTTCTGCATGGCAGCAGCCACTCTCTAAAACCAGATAGAAAACACACCTTCCCCCTTTACTGAACTGAGCATGTTCCTGGACCAACACACACTAGGAAGCGCTGGAAAGAATCCAAGCTGTCACTAGCAGTTCAGACCTAGGCCCGTCATGGTTAATGAAAAATGCCAGGGAGTATCTTGCTCTGCAGATTACAGTTGGTTTTTTGAATTAGTGTCTTTTTCCAATGTATATATGTATGTATATATATATAAAATAAAAAATGTGCATTTTTTCATTTGATTGGTTGGCTTAATAGCATAGTAAGACTTTTTCAACATCACTTTTTTTTATTTGAGGCAAATAAGATTTTTGGAAGAGAAGTAATAGTTATAAATTTCTATGGATTTTCTTAAAAAGGGAACAAATGCTATTGAAACGTCTGAATTTTGGTTTTCAACCAGTACTACATACAAGTACTTAGACCCTTGGATGCCTGTCTTCTCTTATGCTGAAACAAAGAGTTAGACTGGGAAGCATAAATATTTTTCTAACTTTTCTCCTTGTTCAAATCTTACTGCCTCTCTTGTAATTCTGTTTAATTTTTTTTTTCTTTTGAGTGAAATCTTGGCCCACTTGGGAGTTTTGTCACCGACATCAGTGGGGCCATGGTTTCGCTCTTTGTCTATAAACATTCAAAATGCTCTTAGTTTGACTGTAGCCGATTGTTTGCCTTGATGTAGGAGGTGAAACTGATTCATATTACTCATTTGAGACTTGAAGAAAAAATACAGAGAAACTCAAATGAGTACATGAAACAGTTTCCCTTACGCAGAAGAATCCCATGTAATTGAGCCTCCGTTGGTTATCCAGTTCTCTCCACAGAACAACTAGTGCACACAGAGGAATATGGGAAATGGATGTCACTTCCATGGCAATACTTCTGTAATAGTCATGTCTTTTCAGCCTTGTAAAAGATTGACTATAAGGCGAAAACATGTAGTACTGTCATTGGATGCTAAAATAGAGATTATTAATTAAATAGCCCAACATTACTACCTTGGAAAAAGCACAGTATCGCAAACTCAGATTTTTTCCAGCTGTTATAAATGTGAGTACTGCTGTACCTACCATTGTGCTGTATACAGTACTGTATTTTAATTTGATACTTTATGCATATTACATGTTTGTTACAACTTAAAATGATCATTTCTGCATTTTTTAAATCTGGCACTCTTTACTAGGATTAACGGTTTGTGTAGACTGGAAACAAAGAAGGGGACTATGTTCTTATGTTTTTCTGGGAGCAGTCAGCTAGTTTAAGAGCAATTCCGCATCTTAAAATAATGGATAGAAAGCTCTTTGCCTATTCTCCTGCTTATCTGAATTTTTGATTATCCGACCTGGTCCCAGCTCCAATTAGATCAGATAAATGGGGGTTCTACTGTACGTCTCAGTGAATTTCATATTTGAATTCTCAGAACTCAGCAAATCCCTATGTTCTTGGGTCCTGGTAGGTTTCAAAACGAGATCCACTTATTGGTCTTTACAGATATGTCTACACTGGAATTAAGGACCCAGAACTGGCCTAAGTCAGCTGACTTGACTGTGGTGCTTAAAATTGCTGCACAGACACTTAGGTTCTAGGACCCTCCTCACCTCACCCAGTCCTGGAGCTCAAGCTTCAGCTGAAGCCTGAATATCTACACAACAATTTTTCAGCCACAGAGACAAAGCCCTGCAAATCCAAGTCAGCTGACCTGGGCCAGCCGTGAGTTTTTAATCCCTGTGACATATCCTAAGTGTCTGTTTACACTGCAGTTAGACACCTGTGGCTGGCCCAGGCCAGCTGACATGGTCTTGGGTGGAGGGGCTGCTTAATTGCAGTATAAATATTCAGACTTGGGCTATAGACATACCATTAAACTTGGTACAGCCAAAGCATCATTGGTCAAGATGCGGCATGCCCACTTGTTTCTCATTCCTGTCCCTCTGCTGCCCTCATGTGGTGGTTTCATTTCACTCAATTTATGCTGAAAATGTTTTTAAAATTCCAGTAGCTCTTAATTTTTTTGTTGAATTATTCAATTTGGCTCTGTGAGTCAGATAAACTAGGGCCAGAATGAGCAAGGTATTTAAGCATGTCTAATTTTAAGCATATGAGTAGTCTTATTGACATCTGTGAGATTAATTCTTTGCTTAGGCACTTGCTAAGTACCTTGCTGATTCAGGGATTTAATGAATAAACTGCTCACTGAAGTATTATATGCACTCTCTTAGGTTTCCTTAACAAATGCCTAACATTTAAAAAAAACCCACTGCTTTTCCAGGAGTGGGTACGATTAAAATAGATGTTCAAAGAATTTAGAAATGTCTTCTGTTTGGGTTTGAGTTTAGATTAGACACTAATAGCAATAATTAGTGTAGTTAGAGGCCTAAATGATATTAGGGCCTGTGATGGGGTGTGATTCCCACACTGGCCCTGCAAGATCTGAATGGGGCCAGGTGGGCCCAATCAGCTAATTAGGCTGCAAACAAGCGAGCTTTAGGCTGGAAGCAGCTAATTAGAGAGATGCTAACCTGTGAGGGACGAGCAGGGCTTCTACAAAGACAGAAGAATGGGAAGCAGAGGGGACTGCAGGGAAAGAGTGAGTAGCCTCCCAAACACCTCCTTTCTCCCAGGGAGTGGCTGCAGAGACATGTAGGCTGCAGTTGCTCTCTGAGAGGAGGGCGCGGTAAAACTGGCAGACCCAAAGAAGGAAGGGACAGCCAGAAAGTTAGAAAAGGGCTCAGGGAAACACAGCAAGGTATGGAGTGGAACAGACCTTGACTGCTGAATAGCGAGTCTCTGAGCTGGAACCTGGAGAAGAGGGTGGGCCTGGGTTCCCCAACCAACCACTGCAAGAGTGGCACTGTACAGGAGAAGACTGCTGGAGAGCAGGAACCTTGATAAGCTTCCCCCCAGAAGGGGAAACCACAACAGTGACCTGGCCAGAGAGCTGAGTCACAAAGAGGATGCTGCAGCGCCTGAGAGAAGCTGAAGAGGAGAAACTGAGGGGATATAACAGCAGGAAGGGGTACTGGCCTGACTGAGCTAACCCCCAGAACCACAAGGAGTCAGTGCCACACAGCAGTAAGTAGAGCAACCCTTCACAGGGCCCCATTCTTTAGGCACTGTATAAACGCATAGGCCCAGGTCCTCAAAGGTGTTTATGCACCTGACTCCTGTTGATTTCAGTTCCATGCAAGCCAGGACATCTTTCTCCCAATTTTCTACCCCAAACCACACGCTAATAGTCACTAACGTAGACCGCATTCGCTAGAGCCAGTGAAGACTGAGCAGCCTGCCACCCAAGGATGGAATGCTGAAATGGCTGCCAAGTGGACATTAATTAATGACGCAGATAGCTCCGGATGCTTCAGGTGTAGAAATCTAGGATTGTCAGAATTGATGCCAGCATAGGCAGGATGTCCTTATGGGCCACCCAAACTTAAAACCTTTTCCACTTAGCTAGGTAAGTGGCCCTGAGGAGGACTTCTCAAATCAATTCTGAGCATGCTAGCTTCAGGGGGTTCAGCCACGGAGTTTCCATGCTGTGATGTAAATCATGCATGACTGGGGCTTGGGCTGTCAGACCTGGATGCCTGGGGCTCCTGCTATCAGGCCTGGGGCTGAGAGACTGAGCCTCACCTGGAAAAAGGAAACATTTTGGTGAAAAGCACAAATTCTGTGTGAAAACAATAAAATTCTGCAGGGAACATTAATACTGTGCAAATTCTGCCTTGTGCAGTGGTGCAGAATTCCAGCAGGAGTAATATATGTAACTGTTTTAGTTTTTTCTCATAAACCAGTTCCTCCCAAACTCTCTAGTTTGTTCCTTCTCTCTAAACTTCATCCATTGTATCAATATCTTCCTAGGTAAATGGGTACTTAGAACTGAATGCACTGTTCTAGGTGTGGTGGCTCTGGAGCTTTACAATCAAGGACTATTATGTTCCTGCATCTTGACATGATTCCTCTGCATGTATACCACAACACAGCATTAACTATACTGCTGCCTTATTGTATTGTAAATTCTCGTCTAGTTGCTATTCATTATCATCCTTGGGTCTCCTTCAGCACTTATTTCCTGGATTCTGCTTCATATGTAATAGTTGTGTTTCAGATTATTTTTCTGAAGCTGTCTTGCATTTTTCTAAATTCCATTTCATATGCTAGATTCTGCCCACAGTTCTAATCTCTCTAGGTCCCGTTCTCTGCCCTCAGTGGTATTTTGACTCTTTCCTATTAGCATCATCTGTGCATTTGTCTTTCTAGCTCACTAGTGGAGATGTTACCTAAGACCAGACCTAGCCTCCAGTCTCCCCACTACATGCTTCCCCCCAGCTCTCCACAATTTTTTAAATGTAATTGTCAGTGATACAGTAAGTTTGTATATAAACCTCCAGCACCGTAGTGTGACACCTCGAGATGCGTATCTTACACCTTCAAACCCCTACTTTGTTGAGGGACCCTGAGCTGAGAGCCACAACCCCAAAAATGTGCTGCCCTCGCTGAGGAACTAGAAGTGGCCAACGAGCCTGTGAGAGACATTTATTCATTACAACTCCTGGCCAGCCTCAGAGAGAAGGATGATCAAAGAATTTAAAGTTGCCTTTCCCTGATGAATCACCCCCCCACAAGAGCAATTGTCCCTGGGGACACAGAAGGATTCAAATTGTAATCTGACTGGCATGTGCATAGGTTAATCAAGCCTAGGAACTATTCAGCACTGTTCAAACGTGGACCCAAATACAGTGAAAAGTCTTTTTAAAGACCTTAATTTTTCATCCCCTAGACCAGGCCGTGCTTGAAAAAGCTGCATGGGAAGAGAGAAATTCAGTGAGAGTGGGAGGCCACAAGGTATAAAATTCAATTTATGAAAACATCTAAAGGGGACACGTTACAATTAACTTTTTCAAACAGGCTTCATTAGCTATTTTGTTTTGTTTTATTTATATGCTTGTCCAGCAGGAGTCAGTATAACTGATAATATCGTATCCTACAAATCAGCGATGGATAGTTGAGTCTGATATGCTGGAGTTGTAATAGGTGCTTGGCTGTAATTGAAGCACTGCTGGTGAGGAAGAGAGAGGAGATGGCTCTGCTCACAGGTTATTAAGCAGCCAGTCCAGCACTGGCAACCGAACAAAGTTTCCCAGGGCCTCGCCCAGTTGTTTTTCTTTCTCATACTTCAGCACTGCCTGTATGACTTCCCCCACGCTGTACCCCTTCTCCACTGCTATTGATGACAGTTGTTGAAGCTGTGAAATAAACAGAAGCAAAACAAAACACAGGTAACACTGTAAATGGGATATTTTAAAATGGAAAAATGAGGGCGAGGATGTTGGAGTACTTCTCATTCACCTACTTCCATTCTGCGCTCTTAGGGTGTATAAACCCAGTAATACCCAGGTGCTTCAGACCAATGAGGACTGATTAAATGAGCCAAATAGCTAATCTGGCTAGGGACAAGATAATCCTCCACAAAATCCCAAAAGGGAGAGAATTACTTAATGTTCTACACAAAGGCACAATTACTAGAAGAAACGGGTTAAGGCTAACAAATCTAGGCTGAATATGAGAAAAATCTTCATCAGCAGCTACTTCATTGCATAAAACCCTACTTTCCCAACTCGCTTAAGTAGGCCCATTGTCTTGAATGAAACTAAGTGCATAAGGTGAGCAAGGATTGGCCCAAAATACAAACGTGTGGGCTGTAGTACCAATAACAATTGTTAATAGCACAATTGTTCAAGAAAGGCATACATTGTTTCTTGGCTTCTTTCTCTGTCAAAAAAACACTTGGCTCCACATTTTGTGTCTGTTATTTATTAAAATGCAAATCAAATTGTGTACGGGGAGCCAAGGAGAACAGGCATTGTTGGGCCGCAGAAGAAGAAAATGAAAACACTTCTGGCGACAGGTTCTGGGTACCTGCCTGGCTACAGACAAGTCATCCTGTGTCCGCTTGGTTTCAGTAATGAGAAAAACAAAGGCAACTGAAAATGTGCCATATATTTCACTTTGAAGTGTGTCGTCTTTTCAAACGTTTATGGCTTTTCCTCCATGCCAGTTAGGATAGTATGGATGCCAAACAATATATCCTGACTCCTGAGCCATTACCATCTGTCATGGAAACTACTTTTTTTAAATTTATAAATGTGTAATTATACAGAAAACTACAGTTAAATTCAATGGTGACAATAAAATTTTAGGCACTTCCAGGAAAAAAAGTTTTCTTTTAATCTTTTTTTATTAAAACACGGAAGGGGGGAATCAAATGCCAAAAATGAAGGTTGTTACAGAGAGGGTTTTTCACTAAAATGAAACGTGACTGGAAACTCATAGTTAAAGTGGAAGGATTATTATTCCATCCTGGTGAGGTATCAGAGCACATATGGCATTTAAGAACACCCACTGTTTGAAGAGCACAAGGCAGAATGGAGCAGAATTTGAGAAGTAAATGTCAGGATGTGTGTGTTCATGTGCATTCACTCAGAATGTCTTGCCTTCTGTCTCTTTAGCCAGACCATAGTGAGTATGGGCATGGTTCACTGCCCATTGATGTCAGTGGTAATCCTCTCATTGATCTCAATTGTTTTTGGATCAGGCCCTAAGTTTTCAAGACTTGGAAGGTTTAGATCTGTGGCTGAGCTTTGTGGCTCAGTAACCTCTCTCCTACAAAATGAAAAAATGCAATAACATTCCAATCCCAGCTCTTCTACTCACATTATAGAAATAGAACCTGAAAAATACTTAGTACTATTGACCTCGGTGAATCATTCCCCAGTGCCAGGTTGTTCCCCGTAATCAATTAGCCAGCCTTTCCTCAGTCTAGTTTTAAAGGTTCCTAGCAATAGGCTTCCAACACTTCTTTTGGGAGACTAATCCAGTTTAATTAGATTTGTCTGTCAGGAAATGCTGCATTTTCTTTTTCTTAATTTCATCTACTGACTCTTATTTGCACACCCTTGAAAAGAGGCATCACTTACCCACAATAACTCTTCTTTTATGACTGCATGGCTTCCACAGAGCCACAGTGCATGAGTCAAATGCCTAGACGAGTGACCAGGGAACTATATTTTGAGCAGTAGCTGGCAGTTAGGGAGGCTGCGCAATTCCCCCACTTCCAACATTCCATAGAACAAGGTTACACATATCCATGCTTTCTAACCATCCTTCCGTTCTTCTCTACATCCAGAAGTCCTACCTGTAGGTGGGTTCTGTAGCATGAAAGTGGGGAAGGGGAAACAGCATGGCTATATGGAGCCAATATACTAAGAGAACAAGGGTTACTATTGATAAATAACTGCCTTTTTTCTTTCATGACACTGCTTCCACAAAGCCCCACAGTAAGGAACTAAGAGGCACTAACCTCCCTAAGGAGGTGGACTGTGGAACCCCATTAGCTGAACTTTAAATGAAGTATCGATCTTCCAAACCAACAACTGCTCTTGGAGCAGTGTTGAGGGAATAGTTAATCATGATGATGCAACCTGAACTCCACGTAGCAGTCCTATTTATTTCAGAGAAGGGCATATTGTAATACAAGCTATTGAAGCCACTATCCCCTACCTTACAAAGCCCTGAGATGTTCCCGCACAGGAACATTAGGTAGTCTATAGCATGACTAAATGCATCTGGATGCATGATGTTTTATCAGTTTAGCCAACTTTTCGCTCAAGATAAACCAATAAACCTCTTTTGATTCGAAAATGGAGCTCCTCCTGTAGTGAACCAGAGAAAGTTAATCAAAAACAGAAACTGCACTTCTCCTCTTGCTCTCTCTTTGCACTGTCCTGTTCTCCTTTTGTCCATGCATAATTACACATAGCACTTGTGACAGGGCACTGGGCAAGGACTACTAAGTCAGCCCTCTGCCATGCCAACTCCCTTTTAGGGAGGTAAATGGGAGTTGGCTGGAGAAAACCAGCACCTAATTAGAGCACCAGAAACAGCTGCCAGGCCAATTAGCTTGGGACTTTATAAAGGGCTGAGAGGGAAGAAGCCAGCAGGGAGGCAGGCAGGCAGGCAGTTGAAGTAGAGCAATAGCTCTTCTCTCCTGGGTGCAGATGCTAAAAGGCAAGTTGTGTATGGGGAAAGGTGGGGGGAGCACAAATTGTAAATATAACTGCACCAGTGATTACTGAAGTGCTGCCTCATAGAGCTGATGGAAGAGAAGATTTGAGTGTTGGAGATGCAGGTGGAAACTGGTTGAGTTTAGAAGGGGTTTTGAGCAGATGATGGAGCAAAGGAATGAGGAAGCTGAAGGGAAAAACCCAGACCTGCAGATGGAAACAGGACCAATGAACTCTGAGGGGAGACTGCTAGGTAAGGAAAGTGACCAGTGGAAGCATGTGACTGTGAGTACCTGGCAGAGGAAAAGATGGGCTAGAGAAGGAGAATAGAGCTCAGAAACAGGTTTGCAGAATTGGAAAATGAAGAAGGGGCACAGCAAGTGATTACTGAAGGTGGGAGGGCAAGGAAGAAGAGAAGAGCAGCTAGTCCTATACAAAGAGTGGATGAGCCAATGGAAATACCACCAAATAAGAGCCCCAGGAGGATACAGGAACAGGTGCAGAAGTTCACAAGGAGAATAGTAGACGGGATGACTTGCATCCATAAATAACAGGGGATAGGCTGGAGAATAGCATCGTCACCAGGAAAAGGCAGGTCTATGTGACTGGGGACACCCTCCTGAGAAGAACAGACAGGCCTGTAACCAGAGCTGATCTGGAGAACAGAAAGGTGTGCTTTCTGCTGGGTGCTAAGATACGGGATGTGGACATGAGGCTAAAAAGGATCCTAACAGGAGAGGGAAAGAATCCACTGATTGTCCTTCATGTGGGTATAAATTATATAGCTAGATTCTTGCTGGAACATATCAGAGGAGACTATGCCAGGCTGGGGAAGACTCTTAAGAAAATCAAGGCTCAGGTGATCTTCATTGGGATTCTGCCTGTCCCTAGAGGAGGACAAGACTCCGATAATCAATGGATGGCTCAGGCAGTGGTGCTATAAGGAAGGCTTTGGGATATATGGTCACTGAGAGGCATTCATGGATAGAAGATTTCTTTTGAAGTTCTTTTGGGATGGACTTCACCTGAGTAGGGAGGGAAATGCACTTCTAGGATGGAGGCTGGCACAACTGATTAAGAGAGTTTTACACTAGGGAGTTGGGGGAGATGGTTGGGTGATGCCCAGGTAATCTCCACGTCTGATTCTAGCATTGAGAGGGAGGAAAATGAAGTAAAAAGGACATAGCAGTGGTGAGCAGAATGGACATTCAGAGGAAGGGTGGTGTAGATACCATTCTAATAGGCGATATTGGTAGTAGAATGACTGTGCCAAATCAGGTAAGGAATGTGAGCGAAATCAAACAGCAAAAATTAAGGCTTTTGTGTACCAGTGCGAGGAGCCTGGGTAACAAAATGGAGGAACTAGAGCTACTGGTAGAGGAAGTGAAACCAGATATTATAGGGATAACAGAAACATGGTGGAATAGTAGTCACAACTGGTGTACAAGTATTGAAGCGTATGTGCTGTTTAGGAAAGACAGATATAAAGGCAAAGGTGGTGGAGTAGCATTGCATATCAATGATGAGGTAGATTATAAAGAAATTAGAAATGATGGAATTGATAAGACAGTCTGTCTGGGTAAAAATCACATTGGGGGAAACACTACTGGAGTTTCCTTTGGAATAGTGCTTGTGGTGTGCTACAGACCACTGGGATCTGATTTGGACATGGACAGAGACCTCTTTAAGGCTTTTAATGAAGTAAATACTAGTGGAAACAGTGTGCTTATGGGAGACTTTAACTTCCCATATATAGACGAATGGGGATTTTTCGCCTTCCTCTGTAGCATGGGGCATGGCTCACTGGCTGGTGGATTCTCTGTACCTTAAAGTCTTTAAACCATGATTTGAGGACTTTAATAACTCAGTCATAGGTTAGAGGTTTATTACAGGAGGGGGTGGGTGAGGTTCTGTGGCCTGCATTGTGCAGGAGGTCAGACTAGATGATCATATTGGTCCTTTCTGACCTTAGAGTCTGTGAACCCCATGGTCTCTGAGTGACTTTGTGAGCGCAGCAGAATCAGAATCAAGGTAGGTTCCATGGTCACCAGAACTCTATTTGTCCCCATATCTTCCCTTAGAGGCTTTGCACTGGCCAGTCTGCCTGCCTGGCTCAATAAGATGACAGCTTTGGATAACAGAAGTAGCCCAGGGAAGATGACATTGGCTTTTCTTGGCTTAGCTCATTTCAGTTATGCCAAAATTTCTCAGAGTGGCACTTACAGTGGCCCATGCTATGAGATTCTTGGGAGTCTGAGGGGAAAGGAAGAGAAATGGAAATCACAGACATTGAGGAAGAGTGGGAGAGGGAAGGAAGACAAGTGGGATTAGGAAAGCAGATAGGCGAGCAGGTGTCCGCAGGCCACAGACGTTTCTGTCCCTCAGATGTCTATCTTTCCATTCCCAGCTCACAAGCTTCTGTGCCAGTCCAGATCTCCAGCCCTGTAACTCCAGCTCCCTCCCAGCTGTCCCCCAGTTGACCCCATTTCCCCATCCCAATAACCCTATTGCTTCATTGTAGAAGAGCAGGAGAGTTGGGGGACCATTGAACAAGAGGGGTAGAAAGCCTAAGAATTAGGTAGCAGAGAAGCCTATGGTCTGGAAAGTAAGAAGACAGTGTACTGTGACCTCCTTGCTGTCCAACCTGCCTGCCCACAACCTTTTCTTCTCTCCTTCTGCCTCCTCCACTTATCTGCTGTTCTCCCCACTCCAAGGCTTCCACCAGCCTCATAAAGATATCTGGTGGAAGATCCAAACAAACTTTCTTTCATGGACAGCAGAGTTCCCCCTATGGTGAACTAGAGATTAAATGAGGAGACCAAACTGAGCACACACCCCATCCTCTCACACAGCTCCCTCTACATCCTCCAAAATCCCATCTGCCCCCACAGGCCCCATTGAGCCTCCCGAAAACAGGCTGTAACTGTCCAGGAAGGATGATGAGGAAAACCACCAAGTTCAGTCTGACCCCCCATTGCAGGATTGTAGGACCAAGACAACTACTGAGGAAGAGGAACCGATCTCAGGAAGACAGCGCAATTTGGGAAGCAAACCTAGGCTGCTGCTTCTGTCCAGGACAGAAGACTCGAGCTCCATTCTTCCTACAGCACAGAGGAGATGTCATGTCTTGTAAGCCCAGGACTGCTGAGAATAGGCTGAAACAAGTCCTGCTTGGAGAAGGAACCCAGCCTTGCCCCAGATCAGAGGGAGACCTGCAGGGAGCAAGAAGTGCTGAGAATCTCTCCGAAAGAAGGGAAGAAATGTCTGTTTAGATTTTAATTTGGATTATAGGATTTTGGAAAAATAACTCCAGGAAGAAGTTAGTTCATTCTGAACTTTGCCACCACATCATCTGTAGCAAAGTCTTTGCTACCAGAAGAAAGACTGCAAAAAGAAAGCCCTAGGGGGGAGAATGTTGGTTTGTTATAAAAGGAACTCCGGAGATGTGTGCTTTTTGATAATTTGGCCTGCCACATTCCCCAGCTGGGCTAAAGTGCCTTTTGGACTCAATACAGCGACTAAGTCGGGGATGTAAGCTGACAGCACTGAAGAACTTAAGCAGCTGCCAGAAATTGACATTTCCAGCAACTTTCCATGGAGTAGATCAAATTGATTAAGCCAGATAAGGAGAATGATTTTAAAATCTGAACAGTGGCCTACATCTCAGATACTATTGGATTGTATGTGTTTTGAAGTCTTGTGTTTGTGGGGATTGTGTGTTTTTTAGCTAGTGGGAGACAAAAAGATGAGACTGGTCAGGGCAACACTAAACAAAATGCTTCTTTTGACAAAATCAGAAATTTGATTTAAAATATATAGAATTTTCTATTAGCCTACTAAGAATCAGTGAGTAAAATTTGAAACTAAATTCAAACATTAAAATGTGAAACGGAGAATATTTTTTCTTGCTTTAACTGAAAATATATGTCTAAATAAAGCTTTAACTAGGAAGTAGCCATCAATGCCTCTGTAATACTAATACAAATTGGAGGAGGTATAGAGGGGAATAACAAATGACTAGAGGAATGGAAAGATTGATTTACAATGACAGACTGAAAAAAAACTATATCCTTATACCCTGGCTAAGTAACAGTTCTGAGGGGATTTGATAAAAGTCCTCATATATTTGAAGGGTGCAAATACCAACGTGAGAGAAGAATTATTTAGGATAATATAAAGGGGTGAAACTAAGTAGTGCTATGACATTAAAGTGACACTGTCAACTCAAAATTGACCCAACATTTAGATTTTGTAAAAACAGGCAAATAAGACTAATATAAATGTTTCCATTTTTGTTCTTAAAATTCCTATGTATATAGAGCAAACTGCTGCAACCTGAAAATGAAATCCACTATAACAACACTAACACTGATTTTCGTTGTCCAAGGTGGAAGTAGGGTGGCCACTGCCATATCCCCTGAATGTGGGACATTCCAGTACTTCTGGGAACAGCATGGACCCGCCACTTCCAGCGTGACCTTGCATGCACTGTGTGTGCAAGGTCACACTGCACAGAGGACGCCATTTTTCAAAGCCCATCGCCCCGCCCCAACCAGCATAACTTTGT
This sequence comes from Mesoclemmys tuberculata, assembly GCA_007922155.1. Lineage (NCBI taxonomy): Eukaryota > Metazoa > Chordata > Testudines > Chelidae > Mesoclemmys > Mesoclemmys tuberculata. Next base: position 2,953,165 of record ML675619.1, read on the forward strand.
ATGCTTGGTGCGTGCGAGTTCATGTCGGTTGGGGTGGGGCGGCATGCTTTGAAAACTGGCATCCTCTGTCATCCCCGTCTAGGTCTAAATCACTACTAGACAGAGGATGCTACTTTAGAAAACCAGGACTGTGCCGCTTAAAGCCAGACAAATGGCCTTCTAGGTGAAAAAAATATAAAAAGTAAACAAAGCACAAATAGTGGAAAATAATTTGGATTTAAAATTTTTTCACTATTAATAATTTAAGACTAGTAATTTAGGGAAAGAAATGTGATTGTCCACAGTACGTAACTTTTAAGTTAAAGGTCTCTTTATAATTAACAATAATTAATTAATTACCTAGTCTTATATAGTGCTTTTCATCAGTGGATCTCAAAGTGCTTTACAAAGGAGGTCAGCTTCATAAAATGTATCATAAATGGAATCTCATGAAAAAGTTCATAATAGTATTAATCTGTGGAACTGAGGGATGTGGTAGAAGTAAAATCACTTGGATCATTTAAAACTAGACTTATCAAAGTAGTGGAGAATGCATCATACAGAACAATTCTTCACTGGCAAGAGGATGGACTAGATAGCATAATAGCTTTTTCCACCTCTAATGTTTATGATGCTGTTATTTTATAAAGGCAACATCATTAACATTCTGAGTATTATTTTAGCAAAAGAAAAGGCCAGAAATTCAGTTTTCCTTAGAACAAAAGCTTACACCACAAGATAATAAAAAATTGAAGAACCTAAATCCCACCACGTTCAAATGTCCCTGCCCATTACCCTATTGCTTCATTGCTTACCTTATTCAGAAACTCATCATCCTCATCCAAGAAATACAATACAGGCACATTTGTCTGAGAGGCTGCTACCCACTGGAGGAGTGCTTGGAGCTGTTTGTTATGTAAGCTCTCAGAAGGATTCTGATTCATCACTACCACTTTGCGACCGGATAGACTGTCTTCACCGGATCCGAGTCCAGCCTCAGCAGTTCCTGTGCCCTTAGAATCCATAGAGCCCGTGCCATCTTCCCTGTCCCCTATCTCTGCTAGAGCAGACTCTGGGTTGCTGTATTTGGCTATCATAAGACACAGCTTTGTCACTGTGTCCACCAAACTGTCAATAAATTGCCCACTCCCTCCCTCTTTTCCACTTATGTCAAATTGATCAGTAATCATTTTTGTCAGTCCAGAGATAGCCTCTTCACACGACTGTTCAACTTCAGAAAGAGCATGGCCCTCAGAGGTTTTGCCAAGATTCTTGTTCGTTTCATCCATCAAATGTCCTTGCTGGCCTTCTATTTTGCAACCAGTCTCATTTATTAATTTTCGGATGAGCATTAATATGACACTGGACATGTCATTTTCAGGGTTCTGCTTTTGAAGTTCTGACTTCTGGGAACCTGATTCATCAGTTTGTTTTGATGGATCCTGATCTTTCACTGAAGTTGGCCTGAAACTGCTGCAACCACCTTTATCATGGGATTCATGGGAGAGGAATCCAAATGCAGTGGTACCTTCTTTGCTAGTTTTACCCCCTTCAGCTGTGCCCTTGCCTGCATTCTCCTGTTGGATTAGATGGTACTGTATCAACAATAGTGCAGTCACAATCAGATCTTTTGCCCATGCATCTCCTGAGATTTTGGCAAGGTCCTGAATTTCTGAACTCCGGTGTGGATTTTCTGGAGGTTTAGGTTCAGCTTCCCTTGCTGAAGGCTGGGACTTCGAGCATCTGTTACATTTTTGTTGGTTTTGATGCCATAAAGTGAGCCCATGCTTAATTATGTGGTTGCCTACTGTTTCTGCACAAGTCATTTCTTTTTCTTTCTCTTTGGTAATTGTTTCAGTTTTCGTTGCCGAAAACCTCAAGTTCTGAGCCTTTGCATCTGCCGTTCGTGAACCTGTCTTCACAGATGCATACGCAAGGCTTTGAGATTGGGACTTGTCTCCTGCTGGTGTTTGCACTATTAAGGTAGAATGCAAACGGTTTAGCATTGCTTGTACTATTTCTGCAGCCTTATGACTTCCTTGACTGAACAGGCTTCGCTTCACTGCAGAAACAAAATCTGAATCAGTCATGAGTGTCCCTGTGACGTTGTGTAAATTTTTCATACAGGAATCTATTAAGTCTGAAACGACCTCCTTGGAGTGCTTAAGGATCACCTTTTTCAGCACCACACAAGCTATGCTTGAGTCATTCACCTGAACTTTCATAGTCTTCATAACCGAGACCATCATATCTGAAACCACGTTATTGGCATAAACCAGTATCCCTTTGCTTAAAGTATTTGTAAATTCATCCGGGCCAAAGCGTTTTTTATGATGGCATGTTCTGTTCTCACTGTGTGCAGATCTTCTTTCCTGACTCTGCTCACTTCTGTTTGAAGATTGTTCATTGACTTCTTTATAAAAAAATGTTTTCTTCTTGGAAGATGGATTCTCTTCATATTTACTTTCCTTCATATTAATATGAGTTATGTTCTCCGATGGATTATCTGTGCCCACTCCAACAGACTTGTGACCTGGTTCCCCAAGAGAGGCGAAAAGTGACTTGTGAATACACTTCTCAGTGCCATCTGTCTTGTCGTTAATCTCTTTACGTGCCATTGCAATGACAAGGTTAGAAAGTCTATTAACATAAAAAGAGACTTCGTCCACACCTTGCTTGGCATCTGCAGAAGTAAGCTGACTTTCTATATCCTTTGGTTCCTTTTGACTTGAGGTGGCTTTCATCTCCATATGAAAATCAGGTGACCCACTGTTGGATCTGACATCCATGCTAAACTGCTCATCATAAACGCTGAAACCACCTGGTGAGGGTGCATTGCGCATTTGGATGCTCTGGCCACCTATTGATGGCTCCCTTGAGTTCTCACAAGCCCTTTGTTTACTGGCAGACTTCAGCACATCCTGGATTCCAAGTGCACATCTTTCGAGGTCTTTTCGGAGCCAGCTTAAGACCTTGAGTGGATCGGATGCAGCTTGTTTGAAAAGTTTTGTTGAATCGGTCTAAGGATTGAAACAAATCATAAATTTACAATGATTTATTTCCCCAATATTCATATTCCCTTGGTATAAAGACTTAGCTCAATTCAAAGCACTCTATAAAGGCCTAATGCAACTCTCATCAGCCTTGTTTAACGCCAGAAAAATCAGTACCTATATTATAGCAATAGCTAGCAGTGTTATAGCTTGACCAGTGGTAGAACCAATGTAAGTGCTACTGCAGACATGATATTTTTACTATTATGGCATGAAACCCTGTTCTAGACCGGTGGCTTAGCACTGGTTCAGCTGCACCATTGCTGGCTGAAGTTGGGACATGGGCACTAACTATGCTAGTAGAGATGCACCGTTTGATGTGACTAGAAAGACTCTCACTGATTTCATTGGGAGTTGGACCACATCCTACACTAGTAAGTTGTCTGACCTCTTTTTTTTCTGTATGGGTTACATAGTAGAGAAAAATGCAAATGGCAAGGTCTAATGGATGTAAAACTTGGATATTTTAATAACTGTGCAGAGAGAAGCAAAAAGGTATAGATACATCTGAGTTTAATCTCTTCATGGATGAATGAACCAAGGATCCAAATGTCATACACCATTCACTTGATTCACCAAGAAATACATTGTCTTTTAAAGATCAGGAGACTGCTCTTTGGTTTACCTTTTCAGCACTGAGAATGAGTTTACTTGTTATCTGAGAACAGCAACAAAGGAATGAAGTTTAGTACGTTTAATCTCATTTTCTCTGTCCCTCTGAAATGTACTTGCTTTGTGTGTATCTGATGTCACCATCCATTAGCTAACTTATTCTCATGATAAGGACCTTACTACTATTGCCAGTGAGAGGCCTGTATTTGTGAAGCTGAAGGATTAGTGTTCTGGTCACAGCTCCACAGGTGTTGGTGTCATTTATCTAGTAACGGGCAGCAGCTACAGGGATTCTTTAACTACATTTTCCCTTTTAAAGCATGCTGATGGAAAGGAACATAACAATCCTAGTCATAATGAATAGCCAGGTAACTATCCCGTTAGGCCACCTGGATATCCCCTCAAATTAAATGGAGGAGCTTGAGGTGGAGCTGATGGCTTCTGCCCTCGTGGGTGAATGAGTACACCGGCTATATATTTCTAATTGCTGTTCACCTTATTATAATAATAATAAATAATTTTGCCCAGTAATTTTAACATGCTTAACTCTCTAGTAATTCTGAGAACCTGGTGGGGGACATTATGGTTTAGTTCATTTATCTGCCTTAATGCTGCAGCTGTTGCATTGTGTATGCATTCTACATTCTTGTCATCAGTTTCAGCTGCCAGAAAGATAGATGACTAACTCTCATCTCATCCTTGTATTATATGTCCCAAAAGGACATCTCTTTGGGATGCATAATGTATTTTATCTGACTGCATGGTTGGGAGGGAGCAGAGATGTAATGCTTAGATCCAATAAAGCCCTCAAGCCTGGACAACAGCAAACTTCAGCCCCACAATATTGCCTACACAAAAGAACACTAGAGTGTCAGTCCAGGATACAACCTCTGCTACACCAGGGCCAACAGGCTACACTACTAGACAGATACAGAGTGGTGAACAAATAGCAATATCACAGACTGAAACGTACTAAGCCGATGGGCGTTACAGAGCTTTACAAAACTTTGCCAATTTCACACTACTCTTTACTGCAATCATTATCTGGACATCAGAGAAACCCAAAAGTTTCAGCAAAACTCAGTGTCCACTACCACATTAATCAGAATTCATAGAAAATTGGTATGAACCCAGGCAAACTAAAACCAGCAAGAAACTCACAGTTTCAGTCAGGACTCCTGATTTCTGTTTTTAAATGTTGCCACAGCCCGTCTGTAGGCCCGATTCTGCCAATCTTACCCAAGCTGAAATATACTTTATTTTGTAAGAAGTCCCACTGAAATCAAGAGCTGCATTTCCTGGGTGTGGGGCTTCTAAGTCACACTGATATAAATCCAGAGTAATTGATGAGTTCAGTGGAGTTAGTCTGGATAATAAAGGTATAGCTGAAAGCAGAATGTGGCCCACTGACTGGTGGAATTGCTTTGGATTTATACCAGTGTAAAAGAGCACAGTTTAGTTCTAAATAATATTTATACATATTCTTACACTGTATAAGCTGCAGCTATCAACAACTCTCTGAGCACATTTACTTTAAGAATAACTACCATAATCAAATTCACTTAATTTGAAGATGGCACATACCTCTTATTTTATCCATGATCTGTACCATACATTAGCAAGCTAAAACAAGTTGTTGGTATTTCTGATAACAGCTACTGGTGATATCATGATGTTCTGGATACCAGAGTCAGATGAACGAATCACAACTAACAATTTATTTGACAAATGTTTTAACTAAATCCATGGTTCTGGTTCAAATACTGCTTTTTGGGAGCTTATAGATGAACAAACTTTGCTTGCATGGATTTTGCAAAGAGCTAATAAAAAGGCAGGAGGGTGAACAAAGTTAAAAGTAAATTCTTTTTTGATCTCAACAAAATATTTGTGAATAAATTTTCTCATTATTCACCCAGAGCTACAGAGTGCCATTGTACCCTATGTTTTCTTCGAGTACACTATGTGTAGCCAAATTGATCAGCAAGATGATAAATAATGAGCATACAACTGACGTTTCATGGAGATTAAACCAACATATGCCGTAGAGCCAACACTTAGAGCACAATATTGACAGATGCATAACAGCTCTCTAAATTTGGCCCTTTGCATTAACCTCGGTATTCCTGGCTTGTGCCAAAGACTACATTATGCAATATTGCCAAATAGAATTGATTGTGAATTTTTGGAGAATTTGGTTTTCAATGGAAAAATACATGAGTTCTGACCAAACTTTCATTGGGAAAGGTTTTGCAGGTCTGGGGTGGAATTTCTGACTGAAGCCACAGTAAATCTATGCCACCATAACTAGATGCTCAAGGCGCTCACCTGGGATATAGAAGCATGACAGAGGAGGGGCTCTCCCACATCCCAGAGGCACACCTCAACCACCAGACTACTCTGGGGTCTCATGCTTGTATTCTGGCTTTTGAAAATCTTCTAAAGGTCTCAGGTTTTGTCCCGATGTGGAACAGGAATATTTTCAAAGCCTCAAAAAGGTTTACAGGACAGGAAAATCATTTCTCCCCACTCCCACCTGCTCTATTAGTGTACCCTTAAATGGAGTCAGAAAAAACATACAATATTTTACTTTGGAAAATAAGGCAAATGTCTATACCAGAAGAAAAAATTCTAGATCCCATTTTCCTGAATGGTAACCTAACATTATTTACCAATATGGAGCTGAAGACTTTGATTCCTCTGATTTGGAGAGGAAATCCCTTACTCTAAGAGACCAGTAACTACCATATATGAGAGACAAAGACTTTGCTACATCCAAGGTATGAAACATATAGAATAAACCATTCAGATGAATCCAAATTTGTGATATAACAGTGAAAACTTCTGGCATTTTTGATTGCATGACTGAAAATATAATTGCAATGTAGAGTGCCTTGTTTACCAACAAATTCATTAGGAAAAACGTTTACCTTTCTTTAATATATCCTCAGAGAGACAAATCATTTTTCATGCTCTGTATAGTTTTTTGTTGGTTATTTTCCTAGACTATTCCTCTAAATTTATTAAATAATTTTAAAAAAGAATGCATTTCTTACTGTCCAGTTCTGTTCTTCGCCTCCTGGGGTATAGCGATCCACTTTACAAAGTCCATTTTGGCTCTGTAACCAGTCAATGTTGTCAGTCATCTGTGATGAAGTGAAAAGAAAACCAAATTCAGAGGCATAGATATGAAAGGGGAAGGAATGAGGACAATGTGGGGGACATGTCAATCAGTGATGATCTATGCAAGATCCAAAATGGGGTCCTTGATCCACATGGCCCTTCATCATTTCAGAGATAATCTCAGAGCAGTACCTTACTGTGGAGTAGAAGTCAATCCTAGCCAATAAACTGAAGAAAACAAAGACAATTCTTTACCCACACTAAATTCTTTTAGCTATAGAAACTTTAGGTGCTACTTGAAATTTCAGAAGGTACAACATTTTCAGATAGAAATCAGAATTTTATGATAGCAATGGCCCTTTAAGCACAATTTTGCAGAGGGGATTGCGTGTATGGATTCTGACAGGCATTGAGAGTTATACACTGCTGTTGGGATTTTCAAAGGCAATTCAGTGAGAGTTGGGCATCTAACTCCCTTATTCTTTTAAAAACTCCATCCTGACAGAGGATACAATTGCCAGAAAACAGAACTGTGATTTTGTAAGGGAAGATTGCAAATTTTGAAAATTCAGACAACTGAATATATTATACAAGTGCCCCAAAACAGCAGAAAGTCCTCATCCAATCCTTGTCTTCAAGACATTTCTCCCAACAGTTTCAGAGCTGAGTTTTAATGAAAATAAGGTTCAAACAGAACAAACAAACTCACTGTTTTCTAGAACACGTTCTGAGACTCAGGGAAAGTCTCCAAAAAATTGTGATTTGCCCTCACAATTTCTGAGAATTGCTCCCATAGGCAGCCATATAAAATCAGAACCTATAAAGGGAGAAGAAATATTTGTTTTTAAGACATCTTTGTCAAGTGGCAGCATCAGCTTCCTGCTTTCCATCCAGCTTGCAGAACTTTTTGTGACTAGAAATATCACCATAAACTTGAGAACATTAAAAACCATATACAGCATCAGTGTCACTTTTGTAAAGGCCCACTGGATGGCAGAAATAAAATCTGAGGAGTGTGGGGTAGAGAAAGAAAATTATACATTTCAGGACTAAACTCTCTAACCTTTGAAATACAGTTTACACTGTAGTCAAAAGAAAGCAGCAACAGGTAGCAAGGCTGGAAAAACTGCAAAATAATAAGAGTTATGGTTTAGATGTAAATAATAATTAACTGGGTACGGTCAAGGTCCCATGTACTCTGTAGCTGTGGACTTGCTGAAGCATTATGACCCAGAATTCTAGCTCTCATGCTTGTGAATTCAATCTTCCAATATGAAAAGTATTTAAAATGGCACACCGATGTCATTCTGCAGTGTGAGTCTGCACACATCCTGAAACCATATCTCTGAGAGATGTCTTCATTTGGAAATCTAATTATGTGAAGTTCAATATCAGCATTGTTATCTATTACATTGCTGATCATTTTCACATCCAGCTAATGTGCTTATTTCAAATGTTAACTGCCTCCAACACCTGGTCAGCTGTCAAAAGCCTCAACTGCCCCCTCCCCAACTTCCAAAATTTCCCGCTAACTCCAACTTTTTTAAGGGCTAGTCCAGATGAACAGTTAGTGTGCAGCAAGATGGAGTGTAAATCCACAGTGCATTAGGGTGTTGTGTATGCGCTGTCTGTGTGGACTAGGCTGCCATGCACTAAAAGTTCCTTAGTGTACTCTGATCTACTCTGCTTTGAAACAGAGGTAGGTCAACACACTTTTAGTACGTGGTAGCAGGGTCCACATGGACAGTCAGTGTGTGGTAGGCTAGGGCACTGTAGATTTACACTTCAGCTTGCCATACATTATTTGTCTAGACAAGTACTTACAACGGTTTCCACTTTCAATACAAAATTCTGCATACAGTAAAAATTATGAGGAAGCATAATTAAATACCAAATTAATACAAGAGCACTGTATTGTTGGTATTATTCATTGTGGCTCGGAAGGATTTTGGCTCATAACTCCCTTAGGCCCTTGTTCTGCAAAGACTTAAGCACGTGCTTAACTTTACATGCTGGGGGTAGTCCTGCTGACTTCATTAGGTCTACTCACAGTGTGTAAAGTTAAGAATGTGTGTAAATTCCCTTGGAATATCCCATTCTATCATATTTCATTCAATAAAGCAAATACATTCAAGGAATTGGAAGATGCCACAGAATTTTCAGTCTGCTCCACTAGTGTGCTAGAGAATTTAGCTTGACACAGAGTACAAAGAAATGTGGGTATGGGAATGATGAATCATCACCTTAAAAATTTCACTGCTCTTTATTGCTATAAACATCACTTGCGATTAATATAACTGAAAGATTAGAGAAAGAAAAAACTTCATTATTTCCATTTATTTACTTTGTGCATTTGATTCACTTTATCATCTGTTTCACTATTTCTCCTTTATAGTCAATTTCCCTTGTTGGGATCATTTATGTGGCAACAGGTGGGAGCAAACACTTAAATTTTTAGGAAAATGTGATTACAAAACCACAAAAATTGGTCAGGGAGTCAGGGAGACTCAGGGACTCGGATGTTGGCACTGAAACAACTCATCTAATTTTTTTTAGATGACTAAATTTCAAAGTGATTATGTCCCTGTAAAGTAGAAAAGAATGGCCTTGATTCACTGAGCTGTACTGGAGAAATGGGCCATGGGCCTGAGGTGGCAGAAAGGCTGCGTTGGCTGAGGGAAAAGGGAATGGACACACAGCAATGCAAACTGTCTGCAACCCCCATTCTGCTGGAAAGCCTGAAGCCAGCTGGAGCAGCTGGTCAGGTCCAGCTACAGACAGAGTGAGAACAAGGTACCCAAGAGATGCATTCAGTGATCCTGTGGGCCCTGACAATAAATTAGAAGTTTGGTCTTGGCATAACCCTTAAATACCATTTCTTGACCTATCCAAAAAGTGAATTCCCCACCAGTTGCAGCAAATTATACCCCTTTGTGCTAGTATGGGACAATCTGCTTGTGTTAAGATTCACATAGCATGGCTGACAGGAAGAGACACGTTTTGCTAATGATTTACAGCAATTAGGTGCTGGGAGAGATTTCCTGAACATGGTACTGAAAAGCGTAAATTATGCCTCTCTTCACCAGCCTAGATCCTTGCAACCCAGGAAGGGCAGGAAGTTTGGAGTTGCCAGCTGTAAAAACTACACCCTGGTTCATTCCACACCCTGGAACAGAGAATGTGCTGATTCAGCACTCCTCATGGCCACCCTGCACGCTTTGTGTTGGGCTCCTCCTAGCCTCCCTCCACCTCAATGGAAATGTGTCTGGCGCAGTTCTGTGCCCCCACCCGACATTCTCCTATTGGATTTTCTGCCTCAGGGGCCTTGTGTCTAAGTGTAACTGATACAGTTCTCATTTTAGTATTTGCCCAGCTAAAAGCAGGTCTTTATGTAGGTACTAAAATAATTTGTTTGCATGTGTCTGACTGTGAACCGGAACCATCCATTCTTCTCAAAGATTTCTTTTTTTGTTGAAGTCTATTACGGGAAAGGGAATTTTGTGGGGAAAGCTGAGGCAGAATCAAGGAACAATGCATGTTACCACTGTATCAAGAGAAAAATTAAGCGGATATTTCTGCTATAAATTAGGGAAAAGACATTAAAATTACAAAAAAAGATAAACAACGATCAAAAGATGCAAATAACTATAAAAACAGGGGAGCTTGTAGAGTTGGGATTTCAGTCCACAAAAGATGCTACTTGGGAAAAAATAGTAACTGACTATTAATAATAATAAATGATACCTCACTCTTCTATAGCACTTTTCATCAGTATTCTCAAAGAGCATTATAAGGGAAGCTTCATTATCTCATTTATAGATGGGGAAGCTGAGACACAGAGAGGTGAAGTGACTTGCTCAAGATTACTTAACAGGCTAGTGGCAGAGGTGGGACTAGAATCCAGGCCTCCTAAGTGCTAGTCTAGAATGCTAGCCACTAGGCAACTCCCCAACAACATCTTTAACTCATTTCTACTATCTGTCACCAAAAGTAATCACTCCAATTTCAGGCAGAACAGACTGTCAGGTAACAACTGAACAGAGACGTTAAATGCCATCCTGATATGCAATGGTTTTAACAGGTGAAAGTTGTCTCTTTGCTCTCAACATAGAGAAGGTCTTCAATCTAGTGCCCTGGGAGTTTTTAATCTGACACGAGACGTTTTTTATATGGGGAAATAATTTAGCCTCTCATGTTAGCAACCAAGAACAACTTTCTGTAATGGACAGCATTCCAATCATTTGATTTTGGTTGTGTGTGTGCGTTACAAGGGTGCTTCCTACCCCCAATACACTGTACTCTATCCTCTTAGCCACTAGCTAAACCTCTCTGAGGTCATTAGCAGAGAAGTGAGCACTTCTGAAGGGGAGAAGTATCTGCTCCCCAACCTGCCATACACACACACTCACAGATGTCAAACTGGGGACAGACAGAGCCTTGGGAAGGTGGGGATGGGAGGGTCGGCAAATAGCTTTAGAACTTTTTATTGTTTTTTTAAACATTGAGCCATCTGGACCAATTCACAGGGTGATGATACAAAAAAGAAGGAAGCTGCAGGGAGTAACTCATGGCTTAATTCTTTCCCCCTTACTCAGACTGAGTAATCTGTACCTTACTCCACTCAGAGTAGGCCCATAAGAAAGCTCGCTCTATGTTACTGTTTAATCCTCACATTTAATAAAAAACCAGTTGGACTTTCCTACCTCTGCACCATCAAAGTGGAAGGCCCAAAAGGATTTCAAAGGACACTTTTATCAACTAAGCTGCTAGGATGTTCTTGCAAGACAGCAGCTGAGGGCACCCCACTTAACTCCTCCTGTCAGAATGTAGAGTGACGTCACAACGCTTTCTGGAGACATCAGTGTTTCTATAGCAACGGTAACACCACAAGGAGGAGACCCAGACTAGGGAGACCCAGACTGGGCAAATGGAAAATGAGACATACAGTTTATCTCCCACTCTCCTTGCACATTAAGTAATATAGCATTTGCAGCTATACTTCCTCCTACCTGAGGTACAGTAGGGGATGGGTCAGAAATACATGACTGCTTAAGTATGTGATTTTTTAACCAGATCCTCAGGTGATCAATAACCATTAGACTTCTTTTTGGTGTTTGGTTCTTATTTTCCTGTGTTTCAAATACAGTAAGTTCTTTATCACTCAGCTTTGCCTTCCAAAAACCTTTTTAAAATATAAAGGGCCAAATCTTGTTTACTGTGAGTCGCACAACTATCCCCATTGATTTTAATGGGACTCATTGTGCGATGAAGGCAAGGAGGATGTATTTATTATTTTATATGTTTTTAATAATAAACATTGCTGTAATATTTGAGGCTTTCTGGCAAACTAACAAACAAACTCTATCCCTACAACACCACTGTGAGACAGGAAAGTATTATTTTATAGGAGGATGTAAGGCACAGAGATGGGAAGTGACTTGCACAAAGTCACAGAGGAAATATGTGACCAATAGGAATAGAGCCCATATCTCCTGACTTTCAATCCATTGTCTCAGTCACAATCTATCTTTGCTCATAATAATAAATTCCAACATTATCGCTTTCTATTTACCACCACGCATGTGCATGGCACTGTACAACACAAAGAAAGATGGAGTCCTTGCAGTACAGAGCTTCCAGTCTAGGTTAAGACATGAATAAGTCAACATGAGGGTTGAAGCTTGGAGGGTTGAGGGTTAGGAGCTTGGGAGAGTAAGGCAAAGGCAAGAAGATCCATGCAGCTGCTTGGCAGCTGGATGGTTTGATAGACTGAAGTGAATGGGAGCTCTCGTTGCTCAGCACCCATGGAATTCATTTTTGATTAGATGCCTAAAGTACATACACAGCAGTTACATTTCTGAGGTTGAAATAAGACTGGTTTCCAACTACGCTTTGTAATTCTCCATGGTTTCCACTTGAACTCACAGGACATTGTACTTATTGATATAGTGCTGGCTTCTGAAGTCCATAGGTTTTACTCAGCCCTTACTTAAGCCAAACGTTCATTGACTGGAATGAAATTTGTATCTGAGAAAGAGCTGAGTGAAAATTGAGTAAGGATTTCAGAATCTAGACCATTTTGCCTTTAGTACTAAAGTACTGCCTCAACACAGCTGCTTGCCTATTAAGCAGTTACCTCTATCCCATATTTTCAGCTAGCCTAACTCCACTGGCAGTGTGACCAACAATTACACCAACAGAGAATTTGGCTCACTCTATAACAATACGTTTGCAATTAGTCTCAGTCCTGGCAAATGTTCCACTAATGCAGCCCACCCACAATAAATATACACTAAAGAGCAGACAAGTGCATTGAGGAGGGTCAATATGCAATACCCCTGAATACCTGAATTCTGATGAGGTTGTTTTATATTAGATTCTAGTATTCATGGACGTTCATGGCTGATTAGCTGTCACTTGCACTGATATGTCTGAGTAAGTCCACTGAAGTCACCATAAACACAATGTGACATCTACTCTCTTACGCCAGTGTATATCAAAAGCATCTTGAGGGTTATTCTGAAATTATGCCAATGTAAGTGAGATCATATTCTAGCCCATTTCTTAACCTGCTTCTTTCCATTTGCCTTAAATGCTTCTTGCGCTGCCATGATTACTGGAACAGATCTTTGTCTTCCCCACCTCACTGGCTGGGTTCCTGTTTTTAAAATGGGTGAATATGAGCGCTCATTACAATGAGGTAAGCAAGATTACAAAAGACTGAACATTTGTATTCAAGGTAGATTAACAATCAGAGGGAATCTTTAGGAAAATCCAGGCTATACAAGTGCAGGTGGCAGATTTAGGCATTGTCTGAAGCAGCACTTGTGGGCAAAACTTCTGACGCTCAGAGATGTGAATAAAAAACAACCCTGAGTGACATAACTTTTGCTGTCAAAAGCACTCGTGTGCACAGGAGATGCTCTCCTGCTGACATAGCTACCACTCCTTGTTGAGCTGGCTTTATTATGTCAGCAGGAGAGCTCTCTTCAGTCAGCATAACATGGCTACAGGAGTGCTTTCACAGAGAAACAGCTGTATTGGTACAGCTGTGCTGCTGCAATCTTGTAAATGTAGACATGGATTTAGAGAACCCTGTATATGGCTATAATGCAACATTTACAGTAGTACTCTTTAAAGATTAAAATGAAGTTAAAGAGCTGAAGGAGGAATGAGTTAGGAATCGTAGAACTCCTGGATGTCCTTAATAGATGATATGCAGTATTCATATAACTGACAGTTTAATGTCCATTCAAGATGAATTTAGTGGTACCAGATAGTTCAAGGTTACTAAGTATGATTTAAATCAATGCAGCTCAGTAGCGACCAAAAGTTGTGGCTGAATCGTTGGTCTCAGTTAATTTCTTAGGTCTTGTCTACACTAGAAAGTTTTGTTGATGCAAGTTACAGCGGTGATCAAAAGTGCTGTAATTACAGCACCTGCGCCCCTGCACACACCACTCATGGTATCGCCAAAGCCCGTCCACATTTGGTGTTCTAGCATCAACGGTGAGAGCAGTGCACTATGGGCAGCTATCCCACTGTGCAACTCAACTCGCCACCTTTTGCCAATAGGAGTTGTGGGAAGGTGGAGAGGATCATAGTGCATCATGGGTGTGGGCTCAACGTCCCGTAATGCATTGATTTCCATCCCATCACTCCTTGTGTGCCAGCCTGCATTTTGTGGCATTTTTCAAAGGCCCCCCCTTTCCAGAGTGCCTGCCCTCTCTATCTGAAAGGATGGGTCCTGCACTGCTCTCCACTGTTGCTGTCAGTGTTCTGACATCGCAGCTGATCAAACAGTATATCATGAGCTCCCAATCAGTACAGAAATCTGAGGCACCTGATCTGCTGTGTGCCATCCAAACAACAACATTGGATTACTGTTTACATTCATGGAGCATCTGCACATGGTGCACCGCTGCTTTTTGACATGTGAAACAAGCACTGAGTGGTGGGATTGCATCGTTATGCAGGTGTGGGATGACGAACTTTCAAATGCATAAAGCCAGCTTCATGGAACTCTGTGAGCTCGCCCCTGCTCTGTGATGCAAGGACACAGAAATGAGAGCTGCCTCCTTGGTGGAGAAGCATGTGACAATCACAACTCCAGACTGCTACCAGTCAGTTGCTCATTAGTTTGGAGTTGGGTAGTCCACTGTTGGAGCTGTGTCATCTCAAGTGTGCAGGGCCATTAATTGCATTCTGCTACAAAGGACTGCGAGTCTTGGCAATGTACGTGAAATAGTGAATGGCTTCATGGTGATGGGATTCCCTAACTGTGGCAGGGTGATAGATGACACACAGATCCCGATTTTGGCTCTGGACCATCTTGCAATGGAGTACATCAATTCTCTATAGTACATTCTCTATAGTACTGCAGGAGCACTGACATAAACGCGGGTTGGTCAAGGAAGGTGCATGACGCACGCACCTTCAGGAACACTGGTCTGTACAGAAAGCTGCAAGCACAGACTTCGTTTCCAGACCAAAAGATTCTAATGACCCTGGGAGACCCAGTCTACCCATTAATGCTATGGCTCATGAAGCCTTATACGGGCCACCTGGACAGCAGCAAGGAGTACTCAAATGATAGGTGGAGTAGGTGCTGAATGACTGTGGAATGTATGTTTGGCAAATTGAAGGCTTGGTGGAGATGCTGTTATGGAAGATTAGACCTAAATGAGGACAATATTCCCAGAGTTATCACCGCCTGCTGTGTGCTCCATAATTTATGTGACGCTAAGGGTGAAAAGTTTGCCCCTGGGCGGACCGCAGAAGCGGTTCACCTTGCATTTGAATATGAACAGCGAGATGTTAGGGGTATTAGAGGGGTATAATGGGGACCATTCAGATGAGGGGTGCATTGAGGTCCCATTTTGAAAATGAGAATCAATAAGGTGTTTTTGTGAACAGAGCTGTGCCATGCTATGACTGCTATCCAGCTTGAGCTGTGTATTAATGACAGGTGAAAGTATTGTGTACAACACACAAATAAAGGGTGCTTATTGTTCCCACGGTTTGTCTTTACTAAATGAAAAAAGTTGATAACACAAGCAAAACACCAGGCAGGAGGGGAGAACGCAGGGACGGGCAGTGTGAGCTGTGTTATAAGCCCAGCTGTCGCTGTCTGAAGGGGTGGAATGAAAGGGTAATGAGATTGGCTGGGAGTTCGATAGGAATGTATGCGGAGTTTGGGGAGTGCATGAAAAGCAGATCTATAGTGGCTGCAAGTGGGGGTGAGCATGCATGAACTCTGTTTTCAGTGCCATGACTGTCTTTAGCAGCTCCATCTACTCCTCCATGGCTTTGATCATGTGCTCATGACCCGATAGCACTTGGTCATGGTTTTCCCTCCTTTCCTGTCCATCAGTTTTCTGAGTTTTGGACACAGATTGTCTCCATGTCCTTTGTTCTCTTTTTGCTGTCTCAGATGACTGGAGGAGTTCTTGGACCATCTCATCTTTGCTTCTCCAAGTCGCTTCCTTATCAGCCAGATGTGCTCCACAGGTATGGGGGATTTTGCTGTGAAGGTGACATCTGAAGAAGCACAATAAACAATAAACAAAAGCATTATTGTGGGCGCCTTAACACTGTAGATGCATTAAACACGTTTCTCACTGTCCGCTGGGAAGAGCACAGCTCCGTGAAGCCTGGGCATGGTGAGTTTTGCCAAGGGGAGACGAGGGGCCATCATACTGGGGAGGAGGATCTGAGTGGGTGGGTGGTTGCTTGGGGCATAAATGTAGGTACATAAGGACAAAATTTCAAATTGCGCCACCGTTTTCAACAGGCAGGGGCCATAGAAGCCAGTATCTCGCTCCTGAGGATAAACAGGGATGCTAGGGTGCATCTGCTCCACCCGAGCAGCTACAGATTAGGGATGTAAAAGGTTAATTGTTTAAACTAGGGGTGGGAGAACAGCAGCATGGCTGGCTCCCTGCCAGGGAGAGGTGCTAGGCAGCGGTTGCAGTGCCCAATGCAGGGGAGGGGGAGATCCGCAGCGGGACTTGGCTCAGCTCCCCACAAGTGAGAGCTGTCCAGCTATCATGGCAGGGGCAGGGGGTTGCAGCTAGGCAGCTCTCACTTGGCAGTGAGGAGCTGAGGCACTTTCATTTTGTTGAAAACACAGGGCATTTTGTTGGTGGGGGTGGGAAAGGCATGATTGCAGTGTGTACCCCAGCACTGTTTTGTCAAAAAAAGCCTACTTTTGTCAACAAAACAGACTAGTGTAGACCAGGCCTTAGTACACATGCATTCAGAAGGAGGCATAAATACCTGGCAAATGGCAATCCCTCCAGAAACTGAGTGAGGCTACTATTTTCAAATGTACCTGAAAGAGTTAGGCACCCAACCTCTATTGGAATTCAGTGGAAGTTGGGCATCTAACTCTATTAGGTACTTTTGAAAATCATAACTTGAATAGCTACAGAGTGAACCCCACTATCACTTCTAAATGTGGTCCATATGAAAGGAAAGTCATGCTGAAAGTTGCTACCTGTGCTGTAGATAAACAAAGGAACTTGCTCTTCATTGTTAAAAGCAGCATTGGAAATCATTTAATAGTATTGATTTTCAAAAGGTCCTAATTTAGGATTATTGGATAACCTTTTATTTCCTTGAGAAGGGTTGTACATGGCAAACTGCAGTCTTCCATGCAACCCAGGACTACACTGGCTCTGTGTGAACAGTGGCATCAGTTAGGGGGATCTAGGGGAGAGGGCAGCATGGAAATCCCCTCCACCCTACAAGATTTTTGCACTTGCTCAAAGGAACTGAGGCCACAGAAGTGGGGGGACTGAACCCCAACACTTCTAAGCAGTGGTCCTGCATTCAATCTGCTTGGCTGCTAAGAACATAAGAACAGCCATGCTGGGTCAGACCAACGATCCACCAGCCCAATATCCCGCCTTCCAAGAGTGGTGAGCATCAAGTGCCTTAGAGAGATTGATCAGAACACGGTCATCAGGTGATCCGTCCCCTGCTGAGTGGCTTATGGCTGCAGGGGCATACTGAAATGTGACCCGGCCACCTGTCTGTCCAGAGGAGAGGCGTCACAGCTTGGTGCATGGGGAGTCTGTTCCTGTATAGAGCACAGGGTAGTCACTGAGAACTCCACTCCTGGTGCCACCAGCTCATGCGCTGCGTTGGTTAAGCTGCATGATAGCCTTAAGCAGCGTGGTCCAGGCCCAGCCACGTGCAGCGCAGTTAAGCAGCTTAAGGTAACCTTACGACTATCTCGCCTACATAGACCCAGGCCCAGTGGAATGAGGGGGGCCGGGAAGTGCAGGAAGTGGGGTGGGGGTCTCCAAAGTGGGAAGGGGCTGGAATTTGCCCCTCCTGGAGACAATTCCGCAGGAGAGGGTCCCCAGGTGGGAGTTGTGCTGAGCCGCTGGATGAGCACCAGGCTGGAGCTGGAGGGACCCTGTGCTGTATGGGGCACTGCACCACTGTGGGGCTCCAGGGCCGGGAGGGGGAGGTGACGAAGACACTGACAGCGCCTGGCACTGGCTGAGCAGGAGGCGGGCGCCTTTGCTGCTTGCGGCTGATCGACGCCGCCGCGAGGAGAGGGGCGACGGGCGCACTGGGCGGGGCTGGCGCGAGAGAGGCGCTGACGCAATCGCAGATCGGATTCGGCTGGCGGAAGGAGGGTCCCCGGCTGTTAGATGGTCGGGTCGGGGCTGGCCCCCCCCCGCGGCCCGCTCCCAGTGGACAATCCCGCCCTCTCACCCCGCCCCCCGCCGCCAGCACAACGCTTGGCTCCTCTCCGGCTGGGGGGTCCGGCAGCGCATGCGTACCTCGGAGGCGGCCCGGGCTCCGTCCCCCACCCCTCCTTGAACGCGCGCGCCGCGGCCGCCGCAGGAGGGGAATTTGTCCCTGCGCTGGATCCGTTCGGCGCGGGGGCTTGTGGGAGGGGAAGATGGCGGCGGCTGGCTGTTCTCGGGCTGCCCGCAGCCTCCGGCTGTCGCCAAGGGCAGGTGAGTCAGTGTCACCGCCGCGGTTCCCCTCCCCCCCGCGGGGCAGTCGGGGCCGCTCCCGAGCTCGCGCCGCTGGGACCCTGCGCGGGAGGGCGCGAGCAGGGGAAGGCGCCTGTTTCCCTGGAGCGCTCTGCGGGCGCGGGAACGAGCGGCCTCGGGGGCCCCTGGGCGTGGGGGGTCCTTCATGCGCCCGGCTGGGCGGGGAGCGCGGCCACGGCGGGGCCTGCGGCTGCAGGGGGTGGCAGCAGATGGCCAAGGCCAGGCAAGGGGCCGCAGCTGCGGGCAGAGCGGGGCTGGGTGGCGCTTCCTCCCTGCCCCCCGCGGGGGCTGTCTCGGGCCTCGTCGCGCTCCCCCGAGCGTTGCTCTGCACCCCTCGGCGGTGGGCGGGCCCCCCTGTTTAGGGAGTTCTTCTCGAGACACTCAGGCCAGCAGGAGAAGGGTTTCTTCTGTTGCTGTGGTGAATCCTATCTGATTGCCATTCCTTGCATCTGACAAAGTGGGTTGCAGCCTGTGAAAGCTCATGCCTGCAAAAATTAAATGTGTTAGTCTTTAAAGTGCTACCGGACTCTTGTTGTTTTTGTGGTGAATCTGTCAATAGAAGAATTCTTCTATCGATCCAGCTGCATCTATGTCACACAGGGCATGACATTTTCCAGAGCCCGGTCAACCTACAATTTATGTATATAGAGCAAATGTGAGAGTATCTCTCTATCCTCACCGACACAGAAGCTGTGTTGTACTGGAACCATGTGCTAGTTTATGCTACAATAGTTATTGGCAAAGCTCCATAGTAAAAAGAATTTATGTTGACACAGGGAATGCGTTTACCAAGGTAGTCCAGATCTGCAGTACAAACTTACAGAAGTATAACTGTCACTCGGGTGTGGAAAAATCCACTTTCCTCAATGATACAGTTACACCGACGTAACCCCCGGTGCAGACTGGACTGTGTCATTGAGAGAGCTGCTTCTGTTGACGTAGCTACTGCATCTAACGGAAGTGGATTAACTCCACTGATGAGAGAAGTTGCCATGTTTCGCTCTAAGAAAGAGCAAAGCATGTCAGGTGAAAACAGGATCAACCCCACCCAATTTTTTACCATAACAAAGATGGTGGCATTAGCATTTCCAGTTCCTGTACCCTCCCCAATTTGGTGGATTATGCATTTCCGGTTCCGGTCATGTGGTGCCAAAAACCAAAATTTGAGAAGTGACCAGGCCCAAAACTCAGGGAAATGACCTGGACGTGAGGCCGTGGCAAGCCTGCTGGGAACAGGCCCAAAAAAAGCAGCCTGCGCAGCTCACTGACAACAGGTGCCTGGGTTGCAAAAAAGTCCAAATCTGCTTATAATGGGCTGAATTGGGAACAGGGTAAGCCCATAGTTAAACTACTTCCCTGAACAACATAAGCTTATACTGGCAAAAGTTGCTAGCATAAATTGTGTACATGGGGGATTTCACCAACAGAAGTTGATCTAATAAAAGATATCCCTGTGTCTCTAACATATGTCAGTTATGGATGTGATATTTTTCACATTCCTAAACGAATGTAGAATTTGCAGGATAGACTTGGCGTATGAAACGTAACCATTGCGGTAGGAACTGGGGGAGAATAGGGACATGATTACAGGACTAAACTTTCACAGGTAGGTGCTGGATGTAAACTATTGGATTTATTCCTGTAAGAGATGAAAAATAATCTCAGATTTTACTGTGTTCAGTACTCATTTGTTTGATATATCTTTCTTTCAATAAATTCTACATGTGCCAATCAAGCCGTTTATTCTACAGGCTGGGAAGAACTTGGCCCCTTTATTTTTAAGCGTGTGGTCGTCAGATGCTAAAGTAACATGAAGCATATAAGACAATGAATGATCTGGGAAATTACTGATTAAAATTTAACTCCATCACCAAAAGCATTTTTCTGGAGGTCATCTGATATATAGCCTGCACAACCATGTAATTAAATGTAGCAAAATGCCATTTTGATGATCTGCCACAAGGGGTCAGAGTTAGGATTTGACTCTGCACAGATTTCCTGTGTGACCTTGAACAAATTGAAACGAGATAAAGAGTTTCAATTTATTTCAATGGGACCTGAAAATGCTCAGCACCTCAGATACTCTGGGCCTGTGTGTTTCAAAATTGGCTACCAAAACCTCTCCTGGGCAGCTCTTTTGAGCATGTAACACTTTACATTTAGAAAATGTGTCTTTTCTGGAGATTGATGATACTTCCTTGGCCCTTAGGGTGTTGCAATGTTTGATCTTGAAAACATTTTTGTGCTTAAAAAATAAATTAGTGGCAAATAGGAGACTCCTTGGTCAGTGTGAAGGCCTATGCCATCAAGTTCTGCAGTGTGTAAATATTCTTAAAACTCCCAAAAATCCCCAAAGGAGCTAATACCAGTGACTTCAGTTGGAGCAATGACATTCTTAGTCCATGTTCTTAGCTCTTAATGTTTCAAAGATAGCTCTACCTTGGGTCACATTCAGAAAGCTATCTTCCTGAATGTGCAGACAGTTAGCAGAGCTCTGGCAAGCATCAGAGTGAAATTAACAAACCTGCTTCAGAAATTTACAGGTAGCAGCAAGAACAGGCAGTGGAGCTATTTTGAGAGAGAAAGAAGATTTAAAATGAGGCTGGGGAAGTACAAAGTAGTAGAAACTTTTCCCAAAAGAATCAGAATGTTTGTGGAGTAAGAAGAAGGGAGTAAGGATGGAGAGAGACCTGCTTCTTTTCATCAACCAAAAGAATCAAAGCTTCAAATTGATGAAATACCAGATGTTTACAGAAATCCCCGAGCAGGGTCCAGGATCATAGTTCTGGGGAAAATATCAGTTTCCTCCCCCTTCCTAGCAACCAAGGAGACTTTTCACAGAGTATTTCTTTTGGATCTTTTATTATCATTCATATGTATTAGCACTTAGGAACCCTAGTCATGGACCAGGACCCCATTGTACTAAACAGTACAAACACAGAACAAAAGATGCCTCTTGCCCCATAGACATTACAATCTGAGAGTAAGGCAAAGATGGGAGAGTACAAGAAAACAATGAGACAGTATTTGTCAGCATGAGAGGCAGATTTTTTGTAGGTGTCACAGCAAAGGTGTTTTATGGACATATTTGAAAAAATAATGAGGTAACTTTGTGCAAGTTTACTGGTATCTTGCTTGTGAACCTTCTGCGTCATCTTTCGTATAAGTTTCTGGCCACTAGATTTAATCATCTGTCTAGTCATGCACATTTTTCAAACTCTGTTCATACCTGTCATAGAATCATAGAATATTAGAGTTGGAAGGGACCTCAGGAGGTCATCTAGTCCAACCCCCTGCTCAAAGCAGGACTATAATCAACTAAATCATCCCGGCGAGGGTTTTGTCAAGCCTCCGCTTAAAAACCTCTAAAGATGAAGATGCCACCACCTCCCTATGTAACTCATTCCAATGCTTCACCACCCTCCTAGTGAAAAACTTTTTCCTAATGTCCAACCTAGACCTTCCCCACTGCAACTTGAGACCATTGCTCCTTGTTCTGTCATCTGTCGCCACTGAAAACAGCCTAGCTCCATCCTCCCTGGAACCCTCTTTCAGGTAATTAAAGGCTGCTAACAAATCCCCCCTCATTCTTCTCTTCTGCAGACTAAACAGGCCTAGTTCTGTCAGCCTCTCCTCATAAGTCTTGTGCTCCAGCCCCCTAATCATTTTTGTTGCCCTCCGCTGGACTCTCTCCAACTTGTCCACATCCTTTTTGTAATGGGGGGCCCAAAACTGGACACAGTACTCCAAATGCAGCCTCACCAATGCCGAATAGAGGGGAATAATCACTTCCCCCGATCTGCTGGCAATGCTCTTACTAATGCAGCCCAGTATGCCATTAGCCTTCTTGGCAACCAGGGCACACTGCTGACTCATATCCAGCTTCTTATCCACTGTAACGCCCAGATCCTTTTCTGCAGAATTGCTGCCTAGCTCGTCGGTCCCCAGTTTGTAGCTATACATGGGATTCTTCTATCCTAAGTGCAGGACTCTGCACTTGTCCTTGTTGAACCTCATCAGATTTCTTTTGGCCCAATCCTCCAATTTGTCTAGGTCCTTCTGTATCCTATCCCTCCCTTCCAGGGTATCTACCACTCCCCCTAAGTTAGTGTCATCCGCAAACTTGCTGAGGGTGCAATCTACCCCCTCTTCCAGATCATTAATGAAGATGTTGAACAAAACTGGCCCCAGGACCGACCCCTGGGGCACTCCCCTTGTGACCAGGTACCAGCTAGACATGGAGCCACTGATCACTACTCATTGAGCCCTTTGGTCTAGCCAGTTCTCTATCCATTTTATAGTCCCTTCATCCAACCCATACTTTTTTAACTTGCTGATAAAAATACTGTGGGAGACCGTATCAAAAGCTTTGCTAAAGTCAAGGTATATAACGTCCACTGCTTTCCCCTCATCCACAGTACCAGTGACCTCTTCATAGGAAGCAAACAGGTTGGTCAGGCATGACTTGCCCTTGGTGAATCCATGTTGACTGCTCCTAATCACCTTCCTCTCTTTTAAGTTCCTTAAAATGAATTCCTTGAGGACCTGCTCCATGATTTTTCCAGGGATTGAAGTGAGACTGACTAGTCTGTAGTTCCCTGGATCCTCTTTCTTCCCTTTCTTGAAGATGGGCACTATATTTGCCTTTTTCCAGTCATCTGGGACCTCCCCCTATTGCCATGAGCTTTCAAAGATAATAGCCAATGGCTCTGAAATCACATCAGCTAACTCCCTCAGCACCCTCAGGTGCATTGCATCTGGCCCCATGGACTTGTGTATGTCCAATCTTTCTAAATAGTCCTGGACCTGTTCCTTCAGCACTGTGGGATGTTCACCTTCTCCTCATTCTGTGCCGCCCAGTGCAGTAGTCTGGGAGCTGACTTTGTCTGTGAAGACAGAGGCAAAAAAGGCATTGAGTACCTCAGCTTTCTCCACATCCTCTGTCACTAGTTTGCTTCCTCCATTCTGTAAGGGGCCCACACTTTCACTAATCTTCCTCTTGTTGCTAACATACCTGTAGAAACCCTTCTTGTTCCCCTTCATATCCCTTGCTAGCTGCAACTCCAATTGTGCTTTGGCCTTCCTGATTTCATTCCTGCATGTTCGAGCAGTATTTTTATAATCCCTAGTCATCTGACCAAGCTTCCACTTCTTGTAAGCTTCTTTTTTGTGTTTGAGCTCACCAGTGACTTTTTTGTTAAGCCAAGCTGGTTGCCTACCACACTTGCTATTCTTTCTGCACATCAGGATGGTTTGTTCCTGTGCCCTCAATAAGGTTTCTTTAAAATACAGCCAGCCCTCTTGGATTCCTTTCCCCCTCATATTAGCCTCCCAGGGGATCCTGCCCATCAGCTCCCTGAGGGAGTCAGTCTGCTTTTCTGAAGTCCATGGTCCATATCCTGCTGTTCTCCTTTCTTCCTTTTGTCAGGGTCCTGAATTCGTCCATCTCATGGTCACTGCTGCCTAGGTTGTCACCCACTTCTACTTCCCCTACTAAATCTTCCCTGTTTGTAAGCAGCAGGTCGAGAGCAGCAAGGCCCCTGTCTAAGATAGTGCTTCTTTTGGGAGAATGTGTTGTGACTGAAGCTTTCCTGCAGTTATTAATATAACTAGCAGCACCGATGCTGTGTGTGTATATTATATATACTATTTTCACCAAAAAAACTTTAAAAATTTAAGGTTGTGTATTTTCAAAGGAGGCCGGCTAACTTCTCAAAAAACAATTGCTTTCTTTACAAAAATTATTTCTCTTTTTAAAAACCCCAATTATTACAATACTTCAAAATGAAGTTAACTAATCCATCCAGTTCACCACCACAACATAATCCTTGATCTCACACTATTCACTTACTTCACTTATATCACCTAGCCAGCTTTAACATTGCTCTTTGCTATGTTCTATAAAGGAAAAAGATTGTTGATGTTTGTTTATATATATAGGTATAGCTAGCTAGCTAGATAGGAGTATAGTCTTAGCATATATTAATTTATGTAAATTCTATATGTTCTCATAAAAAAGATTGATTGGTTACATAGAATAATACTTTTATGAATAACTGTTTAGTGTTCCAAAGTATATTATTTATAAGGAGTTGTGTAAATGTGTGTAGACCTTGCAAGTTTGTATATTATATAGCACCTAATGTTTTCTTCAGTGAGTAATATCATAGGGTATATTAGTAATGCATTATAGTGAAATAAATCCCTTGAATAGGAAATGAGATTCTGTAATCTAGTAAATTTTTTTACCATTGTGTATATCTTTGTAGGGGGCAATGTTAAAGTAGATTGAGTGGTGTAATCAAGTAGGGTGACTGAATGGTGAAGGATGATTATCATGAACTGGCAGATACCTGAAATGTTGGTATTGAGCAATTCTAATGTTTAGTTTTTTAAAAAGATGTTCGTGTTTACAAAGTATAATTGTTTAAGGTGTTAACTGGACTCTTTGCAACTAAACTCTTTAGCAAATTCCTTTGTTTATGATTTTCCTTTTTTGAGCCCTAAAAGTTTAACTTCCATTAGCATGTAAGGCGCACAGGAGGGTAGTCCTGTGCTGTTAGTCCTTAAGGTGCTGTGTCCTTAGCAAGTCCATAGGAAGTGTGTGGGATGATGCCTGCAAAAAAACTTGGCAACTGTTAGGCACTGGTGTACTGATATCATTGCCTACCATCGTGACCAGTATTGCCTCATTGTGTTCCTGCACTTCTTTGTCTATCTGCATGTATCCATTTGTTGTCTCATGTCTTATACATAGATTGTAATCTCTTTGAGATTGGGCTGATTTTTTGTTTTATATTTGTACAGCACCTAGTACAACTGGGTTCTGCTCCTTGATTAGGGCTCCTAGCTGCTATGGTAATACAAATGAAGAAATAATAGGTTTTAGCTACAGATAAAGAAAAGAGAGGAAGGAAAGAAAATACTTTGTCTTGCCACCTTATAGCACATACAGCTGAACAGAGCACTTCTCCATCCTGGCCCAATGTATAGACAGGGTAGGAAAAAGACCTTAATTTGAAAGTGTCTTATAAGCAGTATAGCAAAATGGTCAGTTTCCCAGTTCCCCTTTGCTGCCTGGATTGGGGAAGAAGAATGTTTTCTCTCCTCAGGGTCCCTACAGGAGCGACTTTGTGTCTGTCTTTTAGTTCCTTAATGATCCTTTATTTAACCTTTTCCTTGTTTATCTTACTGTGGTGTTTGTATTATGCCTTTGTAATTTCTCCACAATTCCCTCACGCTGGTCCGGGATCCAAACCCACTCCTTTTTTTGACTTTTCCAAACTTCCCTGAAATATCCTACCCTAGCTTGAGATGTTGTATGGGAAATTTCAGAGGGGACTGATTTCTGTGGAGGGAAATAAGAGGAGATGGTTTAAAAATCATGCTTTTAATGGGATGCTAACTTCAGCTTTATATATGGAGTGATAGTAATAATTCTTGCAGTGACTTCACATGCTCTCTCCCTTTGATTATTATTTCAGGTTCTGGCATTCTTCCATCAGCATCTCCTGTACTGCAGCAACACCGCCGTGTACATTATGCTGTGATCCCCCATGGAAGAAGCGGACGTTCCTCTGTTAGTGGCATTGTGGCAACTGTCTTTGGGGCAACAGGATTTCTGGGACGATATGTCGTCAACCGTCTGGGTAATGTTTCCTGAGAACAACATTGAGCAATTCAGATGTCTGTCTAAACTATCCATATCTTTTGAGCCTCCAAAATTGGGCTTGAAATCTCCTGAGCCCTTGGGGTTAGAAATGGACCAGTGTAGGATTGTTCCCTATGGTACATTCCTAATGTTTGTCTAGTGTAGTCCCAAGAAATGAAAACTGGCTTATTTTCACAAGGTTTCTGGTTTTAGTCCAGGGAATGCAGAAGAATCTGAAGACATTTTAAAGTAATGGGGATGCGGTTGAAGGGGAATTACCTTTGTTTGAATCCATAAAATTCAGTTTTAGGTTTAGGTGGAGCTTCTGTCCAGTTCTTCTGTTTGCAACATTAATAATGTTTCTTAAGAAAAAATTTTCTTAAGTAAACCATGATGAGACCTGGTGTTTAATTGCACAATAAAATCAGTTTTGCAGTAATATTTTTTTATTTAGAATTTGAACTAACCTTTTACAATTGTTCTTTCTAATTTGAAATGTCAAGTAACACTTGCTCTTTTCTCCCTAACTTTTAAAAATTTATATTAACCACAATGCAAATCATAAATATCCTTAGATGTAAAGCACTTCTTTGTGCTAGTTAGTCATATTGTAGTACACACATGTGGCATATTATTACACAGAATTTTTCTTTTGCAAGTGGTTGACAGCTGTAAACTTATTAAAAAGTTGTAGGGTCTGATCCATGATGCATCCATAAGTAGTATAAGAATTCTTACAATAGGCTATTGAGAAACTTAACTTCTTTGTACAGTATCTCTAGGTACTCGGATGAATGAAAGTTATTACTAGTCTAATCATAAAAGTTACCTTTGGAAATCCAGTTATTTGAGTTCATCTATTGAGTTTTTATTTTATGCATTTAAAAAAGAAAATATTCTACTTTCACATCAGCATTTCCTTTAATCTTTGTATAATAGTTTGATTTAAAACAAGAAATACTCTTTTGAATGTTTTAGGACGTATTGGATCCCAGATAATCATACCCTATCGCTGCGATCAGTATGACCTCGTGTATCTTCAACCCATGGGTGACCTGGGGCAAATTCTATTCTTGGTGAGTCTTTTGGTTTTGACTTTCACAATAGTATTGCTTTGGTTTTATGCTAGGAAGTCAGTGGTAGTCATTTGTGAAGTAGGATCTCTGTGGCTATCTGTTTAAATTGTGTATGGAAGTTGTGTGGAAGAATTTTATTTGATTATGCCTATTTCCACATTAACTCATATCTTTCCTGTTTGGTATTATGGTTACAGGAATGGGATTCTAGAGACAAAGACTCTACCCGAAGAGCTGTGGAACACAGCAATGTGGTCATTAATCTTGTTGGAAGAGAATGGGAAACAAAGTAATTTTCTTCTTTCTTTCTTTCTGTATGTATGGATAGATTCATAACAGGTACTGGATATTTTAGCAGCATAATTAGCACCACAGTACATGATCTCTTTGGGATTATCCTCTCCATCTCTAAAGAGACAAAATTGAAATCTTGTGTTTAACAGTTCTTCTGTGTGACCACGGGGTTAACTAGAGTCTTGATTGAGAGCTGGAGCTAAGCTGTATGTCCTTTCCATAGTTACAGGTGCATGAGTTTTGCTCCATTACAAAGAGTTGAATTTACTGCTTCCTCAACCATAATGTATGTTGGTTAGATTGGTAGCTTGCTGAAATAATGGTGGTATGACATTAGATGTATTCCAGTTTTTATGAGCTTGCATTTACAGTGTAAAATGTTCACAGAACTTAAAGCAAATGGAGACTCTAGTATTCTGACTAAATACAGCCACTTTGATGGAGGGTTGAATTCTGGCCTTATATAAATTATGGTAAAGCTTTTCCTATTTATGTTTAGACCTTAATAAACTAGACTAGTTAGTGGAGAGTTCCTAAGGCTATGTTTGAAATCCTCAGTTTTATTACATGGGATTTTTGTCACGAACACCTTATTAGCTTCAGAAGCAGTGTTCTCCTTTGAAATACTTGTGATGGTCTCCATTTTTTTAACCTGTAATCATGACTCCTTCAAGTTTTTATAAGCCCTGTCTACACACAAACCCCACACTCGAGCTTGATTCTTTACCAAGATTAGTTGTGAATTGTATCCATATTAATATCTTTTTTTTTTCTTGTCAGCAAGGACGAAAAAAGGGGTAGAATAAATTTTAATTTAAGGTACAGCATGGTTCCCTAATGTGATATAGCTTGTTTTCTTTGTGTCCACACTGCAAAGAAACAAATGTTACAACATGGACATCCCTAATTGTGGCCAAAAAACTTGTGAAGATATGGTTCTCTTTTCTCTGTTTATGGTCATTTGGTATCATTAGAAAAAAAATTTGTGAATTAGAAGTAGAGACTAAAGCAGTCTACCTTTTTATGGGCAAGCATGTGCTCCAACTTACACCTGATTGTTGAAATGTATCACATAACTTTCAGGGGGAACCTGCATGACAGACTCATTTGATGATCACAATTAGTTTATAGAGGCCCTGCTTTTTTCTTTTCCATCTGGTAGATGCCATTATAGTCACACATACTCTAGTAGATGCTTTTTTTTGGCTTCTTATTACATCGTTTGAATTTACAAAATGGTCATTTACTTCAAAGAATGGCTAGCTCTGTGTATCTACAAGGTCCGTATTATTTGATATCCATTCCTTAGACTTTTATAAATTATTAGCTATATCTAAAATGTGAGATTTGTGTTCACAATCACAGAAATCTGGATACAGTAGCTTTACACTGTTATTGCTAATTCAGAAGACACACAAAATTGCTCCTGGAATAAATTTAAATGCAGTGCTTATCTGTGGTGAAGGGAGGGAGGGAGAGAGAAGTGTCTGTAGACTTGCTATTGGTATTACACATTCTCCATTTATCCTTCACATTATATTCTTCATGTGCTCACTTAAAACATCTTTGTCTGGCCCATATAAAAACCTTGATTTATCTAAGAGAAGATAGTTCAACAACAAGACAAACACCTTTTACAGCACTAAACATTAACAAAAATTCAACTGTTATGCTGTAGCTCAACTAGAAGATAGGGCTTGATGCAGGAACCCACTTGGTGACATTCTATGGCCTGTGTTATGTAAAAGGTCAGACTAGATGATCATAATGGTCCCTGCTGGTCCTAATACCTATAAACCACATAAACAGGGGGAAAAAATTGACTTTTATGACTAACCTCCATTACTGAGCCTTTCATTAAATACTTGCCTTTTTGCATAATATTAGTATCCAATCTCATTTGGGTAGTTCATATTGTTTAGACACTGCATAATTATAGAAGCTGCTGTTCATTCTTTTGTATTTTTAGTATATATATATATTTTTGCAAGCAGAGCAAGAATAACATTTCCATTAACTGCCCAGGAAGTCAGAATAACTCTGGAATGCTCATCGATGAGATCGGTGGAGTTGGGTGGCAGATTGTGATAGAGGCTTTGGACTAAAACATCTACTATCCAAAGACAGATGTAGGTAGGGGGCTCCTTCTAGGAAAAGCGTGTAACGAAGAGAAGCCAACTCTCCTTTTTCAGTTTCTGGACAGTGGAAGTCTGTGGGGATTTGTAGTGGGTTATTGTGTTGCTACCATGCTGTGGGGACCTGTGTTTTGTATCAGGCTCAGTCTACGAGGTATCTGATAAATTTAAAACTTCTCTCCCAAACCTTTCTGGATGCTGAATGTGAGACGCATTTGGTATTTCATATACCCCTGCCCAAGAGCCTCTTCACTTCTGTGAGGTGATTACTGCTGCTCTATCCCTTTCAGTTTCCTGGCTGCCACAGGAACAGTTTCCCAGCCTCCATTCTTATGTCCTGCTTCCCACTGAATAGCTCCAAGTCCTGCTTCTTAAGCTGTTTGGACTTTTCTAAAGCAGCAGCACTACAAAATTGACTTGATTCTTGTCAGTTTCACTGCTGAATAGATGTGATGAAAACTAAAAAAAACTGGTCAGTTTTCACAAGTCTGCAGCTTGGAAATACAAAACAACAGTTAGCACTGAAGCTAATAGTTTTCAAGAAGATTACACGTCACATTAGTTTGGACTCTTTACATGTGGCTTAAAGGTATCCTCCAAAAAGGGCTACAGACATATTTTTTATTTTAAAAAAGTTTAGCTTCTGCTGAAATTGATTGCACTTGCCTGGAAAAATTTTCTGCTTGCCACAGATAAGCAGATGAATGCATTTTTCAGGCTTGCCACAGATAAGCAGATGAATGAATTTTTCTAACTAGAGTCAAAGTAAAAGTACAAAGTACAATTGCCTTGGTGCAGTTTTCTGCCATGTCTGAATTGCCTGTGTCTTGAGTGTGCAAAGAGTCACTTAGTTGAAGGATATTTTTCTACCAGTAGTGACATAATGGGCTTTTGAAATCTGTTCAGGGACCATGTGACAGTGAGTCAGATAACAGGCTCGGTTGTTCTTAAGATTCCTAAAATAACGTTTATTTTCTTTTTTTAGAAACTTCAGTTTTGAAGATGTGTTTGTAAATATTCCTAGAGAGATTGCCCAGGTAACCAGGGAAGCTGGAGTAGAAAAGTTAATTCACTTCTCTCACCTGAATGCTGACCTGAAAAGTCCGTCCAAATATCTTAGGAATAAAGTAAGTTGAAGTTCAGTCTGTATTTTATTCAGAAGACTGAAAATTATGCCAGATCCATTTCAAAAGTTTACTTTGGGAACGGGGTTCAGTTAGTTATATTTCCCTGATTGAGAGCACTTTGTAGTCTCCCTACACTACTGGGGAAAGAGCATTTGGGATGAGCCCAGTGCAGTGTGCACTTTAATTTGTATACAGACTCACCTAGCTCTTTATACATATCTCAAGGTGAAGAAAAGGAATCTAATCTGTTTACCCCTATACAAGCATCTCCTGCATCTACTACCACTCTCTTTAAGAGGAGGAAACTCTTCTCATCAGCAAAAATGAGTTGGGAACAGGCCTAACAGCCCATAGTGGTGTGATGTAGGAGTGGGGTAAGTAGGTAGTGGGAATGAAGAAATGGGAGATGAGAGTATCGAAAGGCTTCAAAAGTACTATCTTTATATTGGGATTACAGCCTGCATTTGATTATTTATTTATATTATTTATTGATTTATTTGGCATATACGGGATTATTATTTATTGATTGATTTTATTTGGGATTACAGCCTGCTCTCTTGCACCACAATTATCCATACTAGTGTTTAATCTCTTTTTCTAAGTCCTGGTCTACACTTACCTTTGCGATTCGGCGGCAGTCAACGGGAGATATGCAAGTGATGTAAATCACTTGCGTACTTCCCGTCGACTTTGCAGCGTCTCCTCCGCGCACCGTCCACACTGAACTGCGTCGAAGTGAACAGCGTTCCCTTTGACGCAGCACTACGCCACTTACCGGGGTGGTTTTCCTGCGTCGCTTGCTGGATCGACTGAGCGGGTCTACACAGACCGCTCAGTCGATCCAGAGCGGTCAATCTGACGGCAGCGAATTTGCCGCCATCAGTGTGGGCCCAGCCACAGTAAGAGGTGCCATTTTCTTCTCTTCCCTTGCTTTTTTCATGTCGTTTCTGACTAATTTTGGTGTATGTAAACCTCTCTGTGAACCCATCAGACTTTCTGTTGTGCTGTTCACAGTATCTGTCAAAACAAAATGTAAGAACTGGGGCCAAATCATGTTTAAGAGAATCTTTAAAAAATGCGATACAGCCCTAATTTCCAAGTAGGCAGAAAATAGTTTGACCTTGTTAGCATAGGCCAATTACATGTTAGAAAAGGTTTCAGCTGCAACCAAGTTTAAATGGTACTCAGGCAGAGTTTTTAAACTCAGGACTAGTCTACGCTGCTGACAGCCATTGACGGGAGATACGCAAGCTGCATATTATAGCTTGCGTATCTCCCATCAATTTACTAACGTTCCCTTACTGCAACGTCTCCACTGTGCTGCATTGAGGGGAACATCCTCCGGTCGACACAGCCTTACTTCTTTCAGGGAGTGGGGTGCGTGGGTCGATTTACTGTGTTGACCGGAGAGCAGTTCCGGGATTGATTGTGCGGGTGTCCGCTGTCTGCTCAATCAATCCCTCTGCATTGATCCACTCAGCCCTGGCAGTATAGACATAACCTCAGTTGTTTTGACAGCAAAGTGGTGGCCTGTTCTGTATCCTGCATTTGTCAGAGAAACGTGCTGAGGCCAAGCTTTTTCCTAAACTCCTTTTCTTTATGTATTTATTATGTCACTAAGGAGGGAGTTAACTAGGTAACCTGCATCTGAGTACCATTAAAGAAATGTTGATGGTGCTTTTGTGGGTTTCCCTGAGAACTGCATGTTCCTATAACTCTGTGCATATCAAGGACCATATGGCCTGGATGGAAATGATATTGAGATGTTATTGCCAGAGTCAATTATTGGTATATTATATCCATGGACAGGCGCCGGTCCCTGAGATCTCCTTGACACAGTTTAGGAAGGCAGCAAGCCGGTCCCTGGTATCAAAAAGGTTGAGAAACACTGCTCTATATCACCCCAGCCTGTTTAGAGTGGATTAATGAGATATTGTTTGATTTGTTCATATTGATCTATGCAGGCTGTTGGAGAGAGGGTAGTAAGGGAGGAATTTCCAGACGCTACCATTATGAAGCCCTCTGAAATGTTTGGAAGAGAGGACCGGTTTTTCAATTTTTATGCAAGTAAGCACAACATGCAATCTGCATAACTAACCCTAGAGGATGTAGGAAGATAATTTCCCTTCTCCAGAGGACAAGCACACTTGTATTGAAAAATCTTTTGTACTTTGTCAAGTCATCATCTATGTATTATAAATAAAACTGAATCTCATGTTTAAGATGACCTGTGGGGATTAGGAAAGAATATTCAGTGTCTACTGTGAAGAGTCTCTTTATAGAGTAGGATGTTGTTTGTTTTTATCCAGAATATTTGAGACTCTGCTCAGTTTATCTAATTATCACTGCTGGAATGCAACAGTTGAGCTGGGTTCTCTTTCTGGCTCATACATCACCAAGAATAAAGATTCTGCAACTGTAATTTATTTAGCAATTCTGATGCTTAGACATGAGCCAGAATAGAATCCAAATTCCTCTCCCAAAGTTGTATGGGTTCTGCACTGCTAATTGCAGTAAAAGCTAACAAATATGTTAGACTATGGACTGTTATGCACTTTTTAGACATAGTCTCTTTTCAAAGTAGCTCAACACTGTACAGGTGTATTTTGGCTCTTCTGCCTTGCTTCGACGCATCATATGTTGGTTATTTGCCCAGTGTTCTGATTAGCTGATTACATTCTTAAGTTATTCATGTATTTCCTTGTGATTACACTCTTAAGTTATTCATGTATCTCCTTTACTAGAGATGCGTCGGCTTGGAGGTGTGCCACTTATTGCTCTGGGCAAGAAAACAGAGAAACAACCTATATATGTAGGTATTTTTAAAAAAACCCAAACAACCCCAAAACAGAAACTTGTTTTCAAACCATTTGCAGAAAACGTAGAATTGCTTTTTTAAAATTACTTTAAAAATATTTTTAAACTATTAATATTTCTTATAGGTTGTTGATGTAGCCAAGGCAGTTATTAGTGCATCTAAGGATCCTGATGCTAAAGGAAAAACATACGCCTTGACTGGGTAGGTTCCTCATCTGATTCTAATTAACTGCAGTGCTTCTATGTGGTGCCTTTTTTGACCTACGATGCAGTAAATTCTTTCCCTATTGTGTTATGCATACTTTTTGAGCTGGAATAAATTCCATCTCCTTTTTCGGAAAAAATCCCCAAAACCCAGACTTGAGCCATTATTGCTAATATTCTGGTAATCCCAATTAGGGCTCCATAATATTTATTGTTGTGTACACATCCAGAGAAATAGGCAGTCCTGCCTGTAGAGCTCACAATCTAACTAGACAAGATACATAAAAGGTGTGGGAAAGGGATACAGCATCCAGGGAAATGGTTAATGTTTAACACAAGCCATTATGTTCTGGGTTTTCTTTTTTGTGTAATATTGTAAACATCAACAAAGGGAACAGTTCTTATAATCACTGATTTTTACTATACAGGATTGAGTATAGTACTGAAGTATCTGTACTGATGTGAGAAAGGAGTAAGCTTAAAGAGAAATGTTTATACCTTATTTCAAGAGCATGGAGAAAACTATCAGCCAGTGTAGTTCTCTGGAGAACATATCTTACTGCAAATTTAATAATCTATATGTCAAGTACACTTCCTTCATTCCACATTAGTAAGTGATCTGTTAGTTAAGAGCCCCATTGAGAAGTTTTCATAAAGTAGAAGCAGCTCACTTATAATCTTTATTTTTGTATGATTCTGATTTACAATATCTTGTATTTAAGATAAAGCAGTAATACCATGTAGAGGCAAAAACTAAAGGAGAAATCCCACTGACTTTGGCTAAAGCCCTTGATGCAGACCCTTCGATTTGGAGAAAATTCTGGAACAGCTGTGTAGGGGCACTCGGCACCAAATTGGTTAGCAACTCAGTGGTCTAAGCACAAAAACTCGAGGGCAGTATAGGATTGTTGGATATAAGAAAAGTGATAGCAGCAAACTACCAAGTTAATGGGACAAATTTTGCTCTGACTACCCCATTTCAGAGTTATAATGTGGGATCAGAGCAGAATTAGATCTAGTTAGTGTATGTGGAGAAAGAAGCATTTGATGACATCAGAAGAAGGGTAACTACGTAGCCAAGTTACAGAGTGCTTCTAAAAAAAACTTCTCATTTGGGTTGTAAAAACCCCGTCTGTGACTTCATCACTTTTCTGTATTCATTAGTTTATGACATTGTTACTAGGGTAGCCCTTCAGTTTTATATGCAGTGGACACTGCTGGTCAATCTTTCCCTCCTGTGATGTTTTGTCGTCAGGACTGTAACTAAACTCTCAGCAATTGAGACAGATTTGCTTCATGCTGGCTGTCCAGAACCAGCCCCGACTCACTCTTCTTGAAAAGTATACTAAAAAAATCTTTCTCAAAAGATTTTTCTCAAAAAAAATGGTACAGCAAGAGGAAGAAGCAGGTAACAGGCTAAAGGAGCAAACACTGATAATGGGTGTTTTAAGGAACCTGGAAAAGTCTTACAAATCTCTGGATGATATGAAGTGTCCTCATCAAGGACAAGTAGAGAGGCATGCTGCACAGCAAATCAAAGGCAGAAATTTTTTTGAAAGAAAGAGTGTGTGTCACGTGGGCAAAACAGTGGATGCAAGGATCAAGCAGGTTTGGAAGAGGAACCAGACAACAAGAATACAGTGGAATTAACCTCTGAATGATCATACTTTATATGTAGGAGGCAATCGAGAAGATAGGTCTCAGCCATGCAAAGCATTGATAGGAGATGATTCATACTAGAACAGAAAAAATACATTCAGCTGCAGCACTTTGGCCCAGCTGAAACAACTGCTCCAGGTTCAGGAGGAAGTAAATAAAAGATCAGCTCTCCAGCCAAATGTAAAGGGGAATCAGCTAAACTGTGAACATACTCATACTATTTCAAATGTCTAATTTGTTGACAGTCCATAGATGGCCAAGAATTAAGCACCCAGGTTTGAGGTGGGAATTCAAGCAAGGATGCCATCCTTTCACCCCAAGGAATTTGGAAATTCAAGCACCTAGCAATGATGGAAAAGACTTTGAATAAGCAATTTTCTAAACTGAAGGTTCAAATCAATTTTGGAAACTCAAGGGAAGGTTGCTTAGTAATCTTTGACTAAAGCTGCACACTGCCTCTTTTAAAGGGAGCTAGCAACTCAAGCTATTAAAATGTTGCAAAATAAAATGTTCATCTTGTAAAACAAAATAATTGTTTTCTATTGTTCTGACGTGCTAAATGGTAACAGAGCAGGTGCTGTTGTAATTGCTGCTCCTGAATGTTGAAGAAAGACATGAATGTCTTTTATTTATCTTATTGTTATCCTGTTTCCTCCTTTTCCCCACCTTGGCTTTGTGTGTTACTTCCACTTGTTATATCTTGTCTTTTAGATCGTAAGCTCTTCATTTACTAGACACTTTTACTGTGCCTAATGCAATAAGGCCCCAGTTATCACCCAGGCACTGCTGATGGGAAAGCAAACACTAAAAAAAAAGAGTGCTGAAGTATGAATATACTTTCACTTTCCCTAATATCTACAGTATTATACCAATTGATTTTTAGCTATCAAAATAAAATATAGAAGTTGGCTTATTTTAGTTTTTAACTAATTAAGCATAAGAGGATGTCAAGAGTGCAAGAAACTCAGTACAAACCTTAAGAATTAATAGATTTGTTTTTCTGTTTCAACATTTGGTAACATTAGAATGCAGGACAATTTGACATTACTTGTTTGTTTTCATTTCATGTTTTATCAGCGGTGCCAAGAGAATAGAATTGAATGTGGCTTTATAAGACTGAGGTTTTAAAGGGGCACTATTAACCTGAAGTCTGTCAACACTTTCAATTCTGGGAGCCTAAAGTTAGGCTCACAAATCCCTATTTAGGCACTTAATTATAGGTGGCTTGTCTTTCAAAGGTGCTGAGATCCACAAATCCCATTATAATCAATAGGAACTGCTAGTGCTCAACCCCATTGGAAATCAGGTCACCTACATTTAGGTGGTTCCTGTATTTAGATATCTGACTCTAGGCACACAAATTAGAAAATGTTGACATAGTCAGTTTAAAAAAATAGTTAAAGGTATTGATTTCCTATCCTTGTTCTGGAGCCCCCAGACAACTTTTGTGGTTTTAGAATAACATTTTCCTTATTCTTTAAGAAATTGGAGTTACACAATTACTAAATGTTGCTCTTCCTTCCCAAGAGAGCTATTTGCGGTCACAAGTTTTGATACATAGAACCACACAGCTTTCCCATCAGAACCATGGTTTGTCAAACTAATGTTTGTTCTCCCTCAGTCAAGTACCCTGACCTGCAGGTTCATGGCTGTCTGCATAGATGTAATGCTCATCTATTGGTCACCATAATCCTAGCACTGTCTGATCCTCCTGTATTTAAAACTGAATCTGAAATCCCACTTTCCCCTGGAAGGTAAAGGTGGAAATGCCACAAAGTATTACCTCTGGAATGCCCTGACTGTACAGGAGTTACAATAGTCACATCAGGGCTGTTGGGCCATCAAGGCCACTGGTTGCTAGCTGAGAATTCCCAATAAATCCTTGAGAGACCAAAGCTGTTGACGTGTTCAGTGCTCCTTTGATCATGACCTTCATGACAACATTTTGAGGATTCAAAGAGACTTTGGACATGTCAAAAAGCTCAATAATAAAGGGATCCCATGAGTAGTCTCAAAGATTTGACAACAGAGTTAACTTACAAACCCTTCTCTGGGCCAAGATAAATTCTGTTAGGTTCAGCCTTTTACTTAACAGGAATACTAAACTGCCTTAACAAACTGGTAAAACCAGATCAAGAGCCAGGCAGGGGAATGAGAACTCCAACAGTCTGTTTTCTTCTTATTCTGCCACAAATGTGGGTGGAACTGCTGCCCAACCAGATAAGCAGGAAAATGACAGCTTCCTTCCTTCCATTCCTGGAAGTATTAGCTTGGGAGTGGATGCAGTTTTTTCTGTTGGGTTTTCTTATTTCTTTCTACCACTCTACCTTTTCACCGATGGACAGTGTCCTCCAGACAATAAGTAAACTCTTGGTCCAGGAGGTGTTCTGGTGGCCTCTGATCACTCCCTTGTTAGTGATGGGTGTTACCTCCTTTTTCTTGGCAAAGTCTTCTGTTCTGGGTCCTAGTTCTAAACAAGATCCACTACTTCCTGGCCTCCTTCCAGAGGTAGCTGGATGGAAGTATGAGTGTTAGGACACTGCAAGTCCAGGTCAGACCTAACATAGAAAATGTTGTATCCTGGTTGTATAAGGCCATCTTTTCCTATGGTAATTCATTGAAGGCAATAAGCTTGCACTGTGGGGATGAAACTGGTTGGTATTGCTAAGCTCATAAAAACTATTTTGTCCTCATGCTCTGTATATGACGCTTCTACGTTCTACTGACTGCATTGCTTACTGTTTCAAACAACACAGGCCCAGTCTATACTTACCTTTGCGATTCGGCGGCAGTCGACGGGAGATACACAAGTGATGTAAATCACTTGTGTATCTCCCATCGACTTTGCAGCGTCTCCTCTGTGCGCCGTCCACACTGCGCTGCATCGAAGGGAACGCTGTTCCCTTCGACGCAGCGCTACGCCACTTACCGGGATGGTTTTCCTGCGTCGCTTGCTGGATTGACTGAGCGCGTCTATACAGACCACTCAGTCGATCCAGAGCAATCAATCTGACGGCGGCGAATTTGCTGCCATCAGTGTAGACCCAGCCACAGTCTTCCCTTGAGCCATTAAATTTAACTTAATGCTGCCCTCTGGCAACAAGAGTGCAAAATAATTTAGATTGAAGAAAACTAGATGTTGCTATGTTTGTTTGAATATTTGTAAAAGGAGGCATGAAACAGCATAATTTATATGATACCCTGTTTTTGCAGACCTCATCGATACCTTCTTTATGACTTGGTAGACTATATGTATGCGACTGCCCATAGATACTATCTCCCATATCCACTCCCACGTCCTCTCTATCAGTAAGTAGAATTCTTTCTTGGCTTAGAAATTGCAACATGTCATGTAGAGTAAAAGCATGAAAAATTTAAAAGTAACTGAGTAGTTATACTGATTTTTAAACTTCACTGGAGGATAACTGCAAGGGATGTAGTAAGAGGTCAGTATAGACTGAGTTTTCACAAATACTCATCAGTTATTTTAGCTCTCCTGCTCAGCCAAAAATCCACCCGTTAGGATGTACTGCAATTAAATGTGCACTTGTAGTAGACTTAAGGTAACTCTTTACTGTGCATGCTCACTATGCCAATTATTAAATGATCTCATTTTTTCTAAATTGAAATGAACCAAAGGTGTCCAAATCCGCTACATGTGTGTTCAATCATTCAGTGGCCAAATGAATTAATTGATATTAGCACTGAGGGGACAGGATAGCTATAAGGGTGTGAACGGAATTCTTTTCTGGCCTTGAGTGTCATCCACAAAATTGTTAAGTAAATCTGCAAGACTGGAGATCATGGGTTTGAATAAGGGTAATTGAAGGCAGAAATTTGCCTGCAGAATCACAAGTATTGTATGATAATACATGAACCAGAAAAAACCCATCTTGACTCTTAGACCCCAGGCTTCGTTTGCAAGGCTAGCAGTTAGAAAACCTACCTTTTCACTTAAAATGATGTTTAATAATAAATCAGATGCTGAGGCATTGAACTTCAGCACCCTACTGCCATTTTCGGTCACTTTTAAAAGAATAAAACTGTAATTTTTATAATATGGAAATTATATATGCAGATCACTCCAAGCTCCATTTCCTTCCTTGCACATACATTAAATCTTTGCTGTCAGCAAGCATGTTTTCCCCTTAGAGACTTTGAATTATAGCACTTGTGAGTGGTGGGATTGTTGCCTATGCCTGCCAAGGAGCAGAGCTTGAAAAAGAGGCGTACTTGTTCCTTCAGGTTCAAAAGTGGGAGCAGAAACAAGCATTTATTAGAGATGGATTTTTGCTAACCCCCATCCACGCACAAATGCCCAACCTCACGCCCACGTATCAGTCCTCTAAGTCATTCCTCTGAGGGTGAGCAATAGAAGAATGTGTGAGCAATCATTTATAATAATCAGAACCGTAACTGAGAATTTGCTGAAACCGTAATATTCTTAACTGTACATTAATGGAATTTCTAGTTAGCAAAATGAAACATGGAACAGAAAATGCTAACTCCTTGGGTAGTCTGAAATGTTCATGCCTGTCTGTATTGCCTTCTGTATGTCTGTATAATGACTACTTGTGTTTGTGCCATTTTTCATGCTTACAGTTTATTTGCAAGATTCTTTGAGATGAATCCGTTTGAACCATGGATGACGAGAGACAAAGTGGATCGGGTAGGTCTGAGGCAGCGCTAGTTAATCTTTTTGTTACGGAAGTGTTATAAGTGTTTCTTATCAATCCAGGGAGTAATGAAACATGATGTCCCTGCAGATTGTGTATTGCAGTGTTTCAGTCTGTTCCACAAATCGAATTTAGTTATATAGAGTGCCCTTGACAGAATGCATAAATCCTGCAAATGTATTCAGACAATTCTTGGAGATAAAATCTCTGAATGCAGAGGTTAAGATTACAGAGTTATCCTTTATTGTCTTCAAAATTCCTCATGAGATCCATGACATAGTTGCTGCAGCTACTGTTACCCCCATGAATTCCCACTTACCTTACCTATCCAGGTCTGTTGAATGATGCCAGAGTTGACTGCTAATGGATGCATACCAGAAGTAGCCTGGAGGTTCCCCTGGTTTTGTCTGGCAGCTATTTAATGGGAAATCAGAACTAGCTGGGTTTTTTAAAGGTGGGGTAAAGAACAGACACCTTTGCTCTGTTGGGATTGATGGCACTGGCAGGGGGGTCTGGCACATTTCTTTTCAACATGTAATGAAGGAGCCAGGCTGACTGACATCAGAATTATGTGACAGTAACCTGGAAACAGGCATCTTTTTTCTTAAATATCAGAGGGAGGGCTGACTGGGAGGAGACATTTATTGCAAGTAGATATGACATGCAGCTGACTGTCTTCTACTGGAAAGTTTACCCATTTGCGTGCAATGAATAATTTTTTGTTTTTCTAATTTTTACGTGCACTTAAATAAATCACAAGCACCTTTTCTTGTGCCACAGTTAAGCCTACATAGCTATTTTCTGCAGTACCTTACAGGATTTTTGTCTTATTAGGGTGGGCAGAAGGGAATTTGGTTTAATATTCCTTCCAGATGATGACACCTTTCACAACTCAAGATGAACTCTCAGGATTGGGTATGACCCACGCCCTAATTTAACACTGGAATCCATGATCTCTTGACCCATAAGGAAAAGGGTTGCCTCTTGACATTTATCCATAACTTTTCATAGTTGCTTTTAATGGGGTTTTAACCATGAGGCTCTTGCCAAATTTTGTTTCAACTATGTAAATGTGGGTATTAGCCAATATTAACATATCATAGCTCTGTTATTCCATGCATTTGATTAGCAAAAATAGTTTCATCCCCTGACATCAGTACATGATGTAATCTTTTCCAAAGCTTAATGGTATTCCCCCAGATCTCTCTGTAAATGGAGCTACTTAGATAATCTTTCCCTAAGGTGAGTGGCAGTAGTCTTCTGAACATGATGTGTCCAATTAAAAGCAATGCACGCAGCACTGGACTGAGTCGGGAGACCTCGATTCCAGTCCTAGGTCTCCTCACTTTGTGGCCTTGAGCAAATCATTTAATGCTTCAGTTTCCACATCTGTGAAATAGAAACTTCTCACCCTATTGGTAAAGCACTTAGAGATCTCTTGTGAAAAGTGCTGTGTAAGAGCTTATTATTTATTCATGAGTTAGTCCAGGGCATATTGCAAATACTCTATCCTCTTTCCTTCCCTCTGCCACCTTGGTCTGTTGTGGTCATAACAATGCAGCTCATAGGCACACCATCTTCAGTAGGCTCAGCTGGTTAAACTGCTTGCAGGCCTTTGTGGTGGCACCGTACTGGGATACTCACAGCTCTAGTGTTCTCAGGGGTTGCAATGTTCTAAACCAGAGCTAGTAAAATCCAGCTGTCTTCCTGCTCTGAGGTGAGCAGCTGCAGCAGTCAAGATTAAACAGCTGGATACTGCAGTTGCTGGAACACAGCAGAGAAGCAGTGGACATGTTTTTAATGGAGGGTTCGAAGCTGTGGTTTAGCAGAATTGAGGATAAAATGCTACAGGTGTGCTGCTAAATAGGGGTGACCAGAAATAGCGCAAACAAGGATGTGTATCG
This sequence comes from Mesoclemmys tuberculata, assembly GCA_007922155.1. NCBI lineage: Eukaryota > Metazoa > Chordata > Testudines > Chelidae > Mesoclemmys > Mesoclemmys tuberculata. Next base: position 2,995,489 of record ML675619.1, read on the forward strand.
ACGTTTTGTTGGTGCAAGGACATAGTGCAAATGCCAATCTCAAATCCAGAATCAATTTTTAATGTGCTTTGTTTTGAAGACATTTCATACCAAATTTTCTTTATTAAAAACTGCAAATGATCTAAAGTTAAAGCATTTCTTTTAAAATGCCAATTTCTTTATCCATCTGTACATGACTTTTAAAATTCAAACTCAGTTGTGACCTATGAAATGGAAGAGGTTAAGGAATATTCTCCCAAGGGTCACATCACTTGAGCCATTTTAAAACTGGACTTGAACCAAAGCATTAGGGAATATACAGTAAGGAACAATTCTTTACCATCTGCCAGAGGCAGGACTGGGTGACTGAATATATCTTTCTTTGACAGGATCTGTACAGAACAGTAAACGGAATACAGTTGTTAATTCAGTGTAAGATTTTTGACAAAGTGTAAGACAAGTAAATTCAATTCAGATATGTGCTTGTGAATGCAAGGTCAACATTAATTAATTATTTACAGGTGGTGCACCGTAAACTTCCCATTAATATGTGGAAGAGGGGAGAGCGTGTAGACGTGCAGTGCATTTGCTTGTCTCCTGTGTACACTAATGTGAATTGGCAACTCCTGTTGAAGCTAATGGGATGTGTGGATTCTCAGCACATCTGAAATTCAGTCCAGATCTACAGGGCAGATTTGGATCAGGCCTGCCTGCATGCCCTCCTCTACAAACACACACACCCATGCAATCTAATTGTGATCAGAGATCTGGAGGCAGCATGTGGTTGGCTGACCCCTCAGCAGTAGCAGCACAATCCTCTGTAATCTATTGTAAGATCCGGCAGTGCCTTGTATTACAGCGTTGCTTCCCTTGTGAAAGATATTGTGCCACCAGCCTACACTAATATAAAGGGGATTTTGCATATTAAAAACAAAATAGTTGAAGCAGATCTCCCAGGATCTTCAATGATGTGATGGCATTGCATTTAGACTTCTATTTAAATTTGTTTCTAGTGCTAGTATACCAGACCAGTTTTTCCAGAGAACACAAGATGAGCTCAGTTATGAGTACATAGCATTTAGTGCATTAAAAATTAGTTTACTGTAATAACTGAGCAGCTGTTCATGTATGGCTCTTCTCTCTCACATGCTCATTCCTATTACTTTTTTCTTTTTTAAGTTTCATACAACAGACATGAAGTTCCCTGATCTTCCTGGCTTAAAAGACCTAGGCATTCAACCAACTCCTGTAGAACTAAAAGCAATTGAAGTTATGCGCCGTCACCGCAAATATCGTTGGCTGGACACTGAGCTCGATGAGACAAAACCATCAAAGACTATTCCCATCTAACAATTGTCCAGGTGGCTCCAGTGCTTCTCAGACTGCTTTTGTGCTGACCTGTTTGTTTGGAGAGTCTGTATACATTGAGTAAAATCCTTACATTAATCTGTAAGCGTTATTTCAGCAGTGTCATTATTTCCATTCAAGTTTTTAATCATGGGGGAAAAAAATCCCAGTTGTTTGTAATTCTTCTCTTTTAAAGCTCATCCATTCCATACTACATGATAGTGTTGCTCAGTTTGTGATTATTAAATGTTTTAGTTCATGGGAACCTAAACAAATACAGTCAGTTCCTTTTTCCTACCTCAAAACCACAGTTCAGTGGGCTTCTAATAAACACCTATCTTAGTGTAATCTATATCAGTTAAATTATTTGTCCTCTCATCTTCAATGCTCCTCCATCAGACTTTAGAAGCTATCCCTTATTATAGGTGGAGCCTGTAATGTGCCTATTAAGGTTGCATAAGACCCTGTTTTTAGTTGCTTATATGTTATCAGAGTTTAACCATTTGGGATGAAATTTTTCATGTTGGGTGTCTGCCTCAAGTTGAGTTTTTTGGGGGAGATTGCAGCCAAAGCAGCTCAGCTGTTTCTGGGAACAAGACTAGGGAAAAAGGTTTTGTCAATTAAAATAATTCTGGTGACTTTTTTCTTTGAGAAGCTCAAGTGCCACCAGACTCTGGAGCAGGGACTTTGAAATTTGACGGGCTCAGCTTTTGTGGTGTTGTGTTCTTCCTGTGAAAATCTGCCGTAGTCTGGCCAAGTTTTAAGCCTTTGAAAACCTGTAGTTCACACATGCTCAGAAGAGACCTGCTAGAGCTTTGCACTTTGGTTTCCCCAAAGATTCCATCTACACTGGGCATGCTGCAGCCTAGAAGGGAGCAGGGCTTTCCCTGCAATTACAGTTCCTAGCTGCTCATGCTGGTCTGGGTCCAGGTGCCAGAACTGAGAATAGGGGGCCTCTTTCCCTTGCTATCAATGCCCCACCTGGCTGGGCCAGGCAGCATGAAGGAGGAAGCTGCCTGAATCAAAGGGGATAAGAAGTTGTGGGTGTAGATTGTGAGAAAAGAGCTAGGTGGGGGAAGACAGATGGGAGGTTGATGGGGTATGAGAGGAAACTGGGATTGGGAGTTGGGTGACAGACTGGGACTAGTTGGGCAAGGGGAATGGGAGGCAGGGAGAGTGAGATCAGACAAGGAAGAAGGGGTGAGACTCGGAGCTAGTGGGAACAGGGAACCTGTGTCTGAAGGTGACTGGAAGCTGAGATGGGAGAGAAATCAAATGAGGAAGCAGGAAGGGAGGAATTGTGACTAGAGGGAGATTAGTACTGGCTGGACAAGGAAACTAGCAGTGGGATGAAGCATGAAGACTGGGATTGGCTAGGTGAGGAGAATGGGACTATAACAGCCAGGGAGGAGCCTGAGCCATAACATAGAGAAGGGCAGGTGCGAGGGGAGAAGATAGAATGTGTCACGTGGGGAATGGGTAAAAGAGTCTGTGTCCACCAATGAATACTCCCTTCCAGAGCTTGAAATAGATATTCTGAGTCTCGGTATTCCCCTGCTACCAGTGGGTTTTGCAGATATTTGCTGACAATGCCCCATCCTCCTCTAGTGCTGCTGATCCATCTAGAGCAGGGGTCTCAAACTCGCGGCCCGCGGGCCAACTGCGGCCCGCGGGCTTGTGTCATGCGGCCCGCAGTCCGAATCCGGCTGCAGGCTTGTGCTGGCATTTTTTTTTGAGCGGAGCTCCGGGAAGCTGTGGCCGTCTTAAAGTAGTGTGTGTCATGTGCGGCCCCCCTGAACTCCACTCAATGTAAATGCGGCCCGCCACAGCAATTGAGTTTGAGATCCCTGATCTAGAGGATGACAGTCTAGTACTGCTACCACTTACCCCATTAGCTGAAGTGGTGGAAGTCTTTTATAGACCTAATGGTTCCAACCCTGCTGATGAACCGGTAAGGTTGCAGAGTCAAACACTCAGAAGTTAGAAAATGCCAGAATGAAGGTTGCCTGTGCCATCTCAATTCTATCCCTTGTATTGAATTAGGATTGCACAGATCAGTGAAGATACAGGCTTTTAATTACTTGATCAATACTATTTTTTCCCCCACAGGCCTCCTGCCTTATTCGGTGCTCAGGACGGACCTGCTCCGGGATTGAATTAGCATTATGTAGTGAAAGACTCTGTTTCTGGAGGACCTGTTTCATTTGCTGAAGATGTGCAATGAATGAGGCTGGGGATTGCAGGAAGAGAAAGGAAGGGCTCATAGTGAAGGCAGTTGAATGCTGCCCATGAAAACTAGAGTCTGTCCCTGCCCGTGCCAGAGTTCCTGTGTGATGCTGGGCAAGTCACTTAAGCCAAGCTTTTCACAGGTGGTCATTGTGTGTTCATTTCCTGGGTCCCTGACTTGAGGCCGTGGGGCTGACTTGCAGACATGCTGAGCGCTCTCAGCTGCAACTGAAGTCAGTGGGAGCTGTGCTTTGAGCAATATGAGGTGGTATATAATGACACATGATTGATTTAGGGTGTCCTGTAGTGGACACTTAGGACCTTAAATCTCTGTGCCTCAGTTCCCCAGCTGTAAAATGGAGATGATTACGCCTCCTCCCCACAGGAATGTTGTTAAAATAGATGAAAGGTTATGAAGCATTCAGATGTTATACTGTTGTGTGCCATAACATAACCCATGAGGAAATTAATAATTCTGTCTTTGGGGCAGGGTTTGGCTAGTGTTCAGTGAATAAGACTTGGGCTACACGTTGAGCAATGAGGATACAACAAAATAATGAACAGCAGTTCAGTGGCCATTATCTGTCCTATGCGCTGGATGAAGCATGCCTGTGGAAAACGTAGTATGTGACCATGTCGCTAAAGACTATCATTATGTATATGCACAAGGGGGCTAAATTAAATTTTCACAGGCAACCTTAATTCTGGCATTTTCTGATTTTTGAGTGCTTGACTTTATGACCATAATGTATGTATGTTTGTTTTTTAAACAAAGTTTTTGTTTGTGTCATTGGAGTATAGGCTAAGTTCCTGGCTCTTGCTTGGCTTTTTCACTGCAGATAGCTGCATATCCAATAAATAGTGAAGTCTTTTTGCAACCAGAATATAACAAAATCAACAGGGTGACTCTAATCCTATAGTTGCATCCATGTTATTTTGAATACAATGGTTCAGTTTCTCTGAAGTTCTTTGATAGTTTTAGAAAAGGCTTTGAGGCAAAGTACACCTCTAGATTAAACCTTCATGTGTTATAAAACCAGAATGGACCATGGTGATCATCTGGTCTGACTTCCTGTATAACACAGGCCATAGGACTTGCTTGCATTAATACTTGTTGGAAGAGCAGCAGATGTTCCTGAGCTGTCACACGTACACTAGTGGTACATGAGTTTGCTGGAAAAGGCATGTTTCTCAAAGGAGGGTGTGGAATCCCTGTCACTGGATATTTTTAAGAAGAGGTTGGCCAAACCTCTCAGGGAAGATCTAGGTTTACTTGGTCATGCCTCAGTGCAAGGGGCTGGGGTTGAAGACTTTTCAAGTTCTCTTCCAGCCCTACATTTCTATGGTTCTGTGCTATAATGATGGTCTGTCCCCTTGAAGGGGTAGTGGGGCCTGAGGCCAGCCAGTCTGTGTTATGTTACACGGCCTCTTTAAGGAACTAGGTATTCAAGGGAACAGCAGACTAGTGGGGGGGAGGGGAGGGAAGGAGCTAACTTTTTAAGGTGATAAAACCCAGCTGTTAGGTATCTTCCAGGAAGATTAAAAGGAAGAGGGCAGACAGCCTGAAGAAGAGAATTGCAGGGGAGAATCAAGTCTGGAGAAAAACTCCCTGGTGTTGGAACCAAAACCAGCAGGGGAAGCCTACCTCAGTTAAGCCACAGCCACAAAAAGGAGGGTGAGGGAGACCTTGAGCCAAGGGGATTATGTGTCTGAGTCCAAGGGAGTGTCTCCATGGAATAGGGCTGAAATTTGGATACTGGGTGGCCAGAGAAGCCTGCTTGAATCGCAGCATACCCCCATGGAGGAGGGAAGGAGTTGTGAGAGCAGGGCAGGAAGAGACTTGTGGGTAAGACTCCAGAGAGGCCAAGGGCTACAGTGGAACTGGCTGAACTCCATGGCGCAGAAGGAACCGGGAACCTGGAGCCTTGGAACAAGGTTGAATTGGAAGCTGAAGCAGCCTGATGCCCAGGTAAAACATCTCACTCTCTTCCAAGACTCCCCAAGTGTCTCTGCCCCTGCCCTGGGAGTCACACACATCAACCCCCAGAGTCCTCCCTGTCCCTTCTTTTTTTCTAGATTCCATCCCAGAAAAGCCCCCCTGCACTCTATCCAGAATCTCTTCTCTCAGTCTAACCTTATTAGAGCTGAACGGAAAACTCTTCTCATTTTGTGAAACTTCGTGATTTCCAAAAAATTTCCATTCTGGAGCAAGTTGGAACCAGAGACCTTTCACAGCTGTTCAGGAAAATTCAGTGAGCGTGCAAAAGAGAGAGACCCATCCAACGCAGAGTAGCCAATAGCCTGCTGGTGAGAGCACTCAACTGAATCAGACAGCAGAGCGAATGGTCCCTATAGCACAGGTGTGTGCTCTGACTACCAGGCTGCTCTAAGGTGGGTTTCTTTCTCTCTCTCTCTTTCTCTCTCTGGTTATGACCATAAATTCCACCCTAGACCTGAGAAACCTTTTGCGATGAAAGTTTAATCGAAACCAGTAGGTTCCTGCTAAATTTCAACGTTGACAAGTAGTCATTTTTTCAGCCAGCTATAATCCTCATGTCCTGCCACCCAGAGTCCCTCAGCCAACCTTCCTTCATATCTGATTTCCCCTGGGTAGATCTCCCCACAACTAAATTTAAAACTTATTTTAAGGTGAGTCCATAAATACTTAAGCCTATTGAGGCCTAAAATAAACACACAAGATGGAAAAATTTGCTTGCGGTACTTCAAACATTACATTTTTTTTTTTTTTAAAAAGGATGTGACCCAATAAAGTTTGGGTACCACTGACCTAGAGCATATCTTTTATAGAGAAACATCAGTCTTGATATAAAAATTTCTTGTGATGGAGAACCCACCAAAACCCTTGCTAAGTTGTTCCAATGGTTAAATTACCTTTACTATTAAAAAGGTGTGTCTTTTTTCTAGTTTAAATTTGTCTAGCTTCAATTTTCAGCTATTGCATCTTGTGCTCTTGTTTGCTACACTGAAGAGCCCTTTATTATCAAATTTTGTTTTCCATGTAGGTAGCTACAGACTTATCAGGTCATTCCTTAATATTATTCCTTTCGACTATTTCCTTGCTTTATGCCCTATTCTGTAATTTGAATCCCTTCTTTACTGTCTCATTCATTACTTGAACTCCAGCTAGCTTAGAGTGTTTTGTCTGCTTCCCTCTGTCGAATTTGGAATAACATCTCCAAGGTAAATACAAAGCAGAGCCTTTGAAGCATCTGCTAAGATGAGAGAGGGGGTAGCATATAACTTCCCAACTCATTCAAGAGACAGCATGGTCCAGTGGGCTAGTACACTAGATTGGGAGTGTGGAGAGCTGTGTTTTGTTCATAACTCTGCCCTCTCTTTGATATGTGACCATGGAGAGGTCAATTAACCTCTCTTATGCTTCCATTTTCCCATCCGTAAAATGAGGATAATGATACTTGCTCTCCTCTGTAATGTCTCAGATCTTGGAAGGAAGAGCTCTATGTAAGTGCAAGGAATTATTATTTGAGGGGAATAAAAGTAAACCTGAAAAGTGAAACATTCAGGAAGCTTTCCAGATTCTGGAAATGTCAAAGAATTTTACTGTAGAAATATATGATGCAAAATACAGTAAGGGTCTGCTGCTGAGAGGAACACCAGCAACTTCCATTGACTTCCATGCAATTTGCACGTGTTTGGCTCCCTTCAGGATTTGGCCCTCTGTGAGGGGATCCTGGATTCATGGAGTTTAAAGCCAGAAAGCACTCACCTGATCATCTAGTGTGACCTGCGCATCACAGGCCACCCAATTACTCCCGTACTGAGCCCAGTAACCTGGGTTAGACTGAAGTATTACATTTCTTGGCTATGAGGTTATAGGATAGGTATAAAATTGGAGAATTAAAATTAGCTTAAATTTGGTTAAGGAAATAGATGTGTTGTAAAGAGAGGCCCTGATTAACAAATAGAAGGAAGGCCTTGAAAATAAGTGATGAGGTCAGAAGGAATAAACTAGGAAGGATGTCTGTTTCAGAGAATAACTAATAAGATAAGAGAGAGCTTCGAACAAGAAGGCCTGTGACTGAGAGGGCTGATTGCAGATGGTTTTAAATTAAAAAAAAAAAATCTGTCTTAAAAGGAGCCAATATGCTCCTTCCGCAACCCACACACTGGTGTTAAAGCCTGTGTGAACCCAGGTGCAATGGGAAAACTGTTGGACAGAAAGAAGGCGGGGAGGAGAGGCCTTGGGAAGAGAGGAGGGTTGTAAATGTTATCTGGTGTCGTATAGCAAGGGCAGAGGGCAGTAGGAAAGTTCTAGAAGGGCGCTATGTAAGTCTCAGAATTATCCGGGCTTTATTCCCAGAGTCGGTACCGGGTAATTAGAGTATCCGGGTATAGCTAGAGTCGGTACCGGGTAATTAGAGTCAGCTGACACCAATTAAGGCCCCACCCAGGTGCCTAGAAAAACCCTCTACTCCTGAGAGGCAGTGTGGAGTTGAAGGAGTAGATCTGTGATGAGCAGAGGAGTGTGTGAAGTGGAGGAGAACAGAACGGAGTACAGCGGTGTGTGGGAGAGAGGTGGAGTCCTGAAGAAGATACTGGGCTCAAGAAGCCAGCAAGACAGAGAGGGGAGAGTAGCCCAGGGGAAAAGGCTGCAGCTGCAAGTAAGGTGCCAGCAGCACATAGCTGCTACTCAGAGGGTCCCTGGGCTGGGACCCGGAGGAGCCGGCGGGCCCGGGTCCCTACCCCCCTCCCTGCGAAGATGGGGTAACTGGCAACGCCCTGGCCCACTACGGGAGGCAAAAGTGTGAGACCCACTAGGGAGAAGCTGGCCATTTGCCACACTGGATTAAGACTGGAAATAAGGATGAACCATCTCAAACTGTTTTTTAGCTGAGGTCAATAATTGTGAATGGCATCACTTGTTTGTTAAAGGGTATAAATAGTAGACTCTTAAAGGGTTCATGGCTAATGTTTGGTTGGCCACACTGGAGCCAACCAATATGGGTCTAAGCACCCCTGGGGTTATCCTGTTTGTAAGTATCTTCATCAAATGCTTATAAATGTTCTGTTACAGTTTGGATGTAGTAAATTGCTTATTAGTTAGGCTTTTTAGGCATGTTTAGAGCAGTTGTATGAGTACCATTTGGCCTTTGGATTTAATAAAGGAATTTATGGTAAAATTAGTGTTCAGTGGTTTCCCATATTACTATTAATAATTTCCAACATCATTAATAAGACCAGCAGAGGTGCTGTTTGTTAAAATGGCTGGTAGCACAGAAAACGGAGTGTGTGGTGCTGTTACAGGTTTTGTTTCTTTGTCACTAGAGAAGGGTGTTGTTTTTGGTCAGGAAAGCGGTGCTGTCTCGTGTAAAAATTTCCTGCACTTGAGATTTAAATGTGGGAGTGTTTGGGGGGAGACATCTTGATGTTTACAAAGTCAGCAAGGGGAAGAAGAAAGGACCTGGCTTCTCTATTTGTAGCATTTAATTTAATTGTTGTTATAAGAAAACACACAATTGACTTTTCATGATTTTGTAGTGGAAAAGTATTATTTCAATAACGGAGACCTTGAACGCTAACACACAGCCCACAATAAATTTGTATAGCTAAACTATACACTTTCTTCTTTTCAGGAAATTGCTCAAAGCAATTTAAAGGTGAGACTAAGGTTTCATATAAAACACAATGGTTGTTTGCCACACTGACCACAGGAGGTCACTACTAGAGCAGAAAACAGCAGCCTTTTTGTAAGGCTGGGCTCATCTGATTTGTACTGAGAAAGTAGGGCAATTAGCTAGTGATCTTAGGTGCCTGTATGTACATGAACACAAGAAACCTGGGAAACAAGCAGGAAGAACTGGAAGTCCTAACACAGTCAGGAACTATGCTGTGATTGGAATAACAGAGTATTGGTGGGGTAACTCACATGCTTGGAGCATTATCCTGCATGGGTATAAACTGTTCAGGAAGGACAGATGGAGGAAAAAGTGGAGGAGTTGCACTGTATGTAAGAGAGCAACATGACTGCTCAGAGCTTCAGTATGAAACTGGAGAAAAGCCTGTTGAGAGTCTCTGAGTTAAGTTTAGAGGTGAGAGCAACTAGGGTGATGTCACGTTGGGCGTGTGCTCTGGAGCAGGAGGATGAGGTAGACGAGGCTTTCTTCAGACAACTAATGAAAGTGCCAGATCACAGGCCCTGGTTCTCATGGGAGACTTCAATCACCCTGCCATCTGCTGGGAGAGCAATACAGCAGAGCACAGACAATTCAGGGTTTTTGGAGAGTGTTGGGGACAACTTCCTGGTGCAAGTTCTGAAGGAAATAATTAGGGGTTGTTCTCCTCTTGACCTGCTGCTCATAAAGAGGGAAGAATTGGTAGGGAAAGTAGAAGTGGGTGGTAACCTGGGCATCAGTGACCATGAGATGGTCGAGTTCAGGATTCTGACAAAAGGAAGAAAGGAGAACAGCAGGACACGGACCATGGACTTCAGAAAAGAAGCCTTTGACTCCCTCAGGGAGCTGATGGGTAGGATTTCCTGGGAAGCTAAGATGAGGGGGGAAGGGAGTCCAGGGAAGCTGGCTGTATTTTAAAGAAACCTTATTGAGGATTGTGCTGTGCAAGGGGAGGAGGTTTGCAATTTATGATCTCAGTGTGAGAAAGAGAGCAACCAGACAAGAAAAACACTTCAATATACTGTTTTATTTGGCTAACCTGGCAGGTTGTGCTATATACTCCTCCCACACCAGCATGCACAGCTGGTATACGAGGAGCACAGTAAGTAACACGATAAACAGGATGAGCAAGATCATGATCTTAAAAGCAATAACAATTAGCAATAACTGTTAGCAATAACAGCCACACACTGCTGCAATCCCAAAGCATAGGAAGAAAGCACCTACCAATAACAAAAGGGTGGGGAGACCCATCATCCACCCTGCAGGTGAGTTGCAACCAGGGAACCGACCAGCCCGGGGCATCCGATAAGGCCTTGACGGAGCTGCGGAGAGTCTTCCTGGGCGGTTCCCGAGGGGCACCTAATATACTTCTCTTCTTCAAAGCTTAACAGCATGATCTACCTAGCAACATGCTACGTAACTTCTCAATCCATTTTAGGGATTGGGTGTAAACACTTGTTTTTTGTTCGTCTGTTGGCTAGCAGATTAAAGTGGCTAAATCAGCAGTCAGGGATGGGGAGCTGACCTTTTCGATAGTCTAAACTAGTCTAGCTGTTAGTCTGCTGTCATGCGGTTAGTCGTTTGATGCTGATATCAGGGTCTTTTATGCAAGGTTAGGCTTATCCTACATCTGCATCAGTATATTCTAAAGGTTAACTTCGCTTGCCAGCGAGGGACTTTCCATTTGGTTATTCTCCAGAAGGGGCCTACTATTGCTCACAGCCTGATTATGTTCTCTAGGGCCTAGTCTTGCCATGCGAAGCTGTCTCCATGTTACAGTATTCTTCTGCTCTTGACAAGGATGCAGGAACAAAACATCCCAATGGGCAGAAAGAATAGCAAATATGGCAGGCGACCAGCTTTGTTTAATAGAGAAATCTTCTGTGAGCTTAAACAGAAAAAGAAAGCTTACAAGAAGTGGGAGCTGGACAGATGACTAGAGAAGAGTATAAAGATACTACTCAAGGTTGCAGAACTGAAATCAAAAAGACCAAAGCATAATTGGAGTTGCAGCTAGCAAGGAACATAAAGGATAATGTAACCCCCTTCCTTAACTGGGTTACTTTAGAGCAGGCAACTCTCACTGGTGTGCAAGGGTGCCTAAGGTTTCTAACAATAAAGGAGATCCTGAGTATCCCAGTGTTGATGTGGGGTAGTTGGGAATCCTCTGTCCACCTCTTTGCTGCAGTCCCTTTATTTCTAAAACAATTTAAAATTGGCGGTGCCTCCACCTGGCTGGCCCCTGCACACGCTCAATAGTGGCTTTGGGAGCTTCCAGGACTAGACCTAGTCTAAAATTATAATAATCTGAGTCATAAGCTAATTTAACAATTGCAATTATGCAAACTAAACATCCAATATCCTTAAATTAGAGTTAACAACCTTTACTTAACAAAATAATGAGACATGGCATAACAGTCTGAAATTAAACATAAACCACAGGGGCAGCTGAATAAACCAATTAATAAAAACAGTATTCAACTTGTCTACCAGGCATTTACAGTGCCATGATTTGCCCCACCTCTGGCGTGTGCACTCCCCCAGAGTTCAGGCCGTGACCCCTTTCTTGCATGGGTGCACTTAAAGATCTGCAGAAGGAGAGAGCGCTCTGTGGGTTCACTGCACCAGTTCAGCCACGACATCAAACTGGAGACTGGCAGTCTTGGCCCTGCTTGTGAAGGGGTAATTCCATTAGGTAAGTGGAAAATTCCACTTGCCTTAGTCCCACTGCGGCAAACTTCAGCCAATCAGCTTCTGCCCCTCATGGCGGCAAACTGCAACCAATCAGTAAAGACCCTTGTTTACTTGGAACTTGTTGTTGAAAGTTACTGTATCTCTTGTTCTGTATGATACATGAATCTTGTATTTGTATAAAACTAAAATGCCCCCACTGTTCGGGGCTCAGACTTTGGATAAGATTCCTCTGAGCCTTTGCTAGCAAATAAAATCTGTTAAACTTTCTACGATGCCTGGGTATCCGAGCTCCTAATTTACGCCTTCACTTGAAGGGACTGCCTCTCGGCCTCTTCTCAGTCTCCGTCAGTCTCTCTGCTGTGCCTTCCTTACAAGCCCTCTGCAGCTCTGTGCTAAATCACAATGTCAGCAGGCTCCCAGCAGCAGCTTTAGGACCCCAGCAGCAGTCAGAGACAACAGCAACTTTGGGACCTTGTCAACAAGCAGCCACAGCATCAGCAGCTTCGAGACCCAGCCAGCAGCTTCCAGCCTGGGCTGCCTCCACCCCAGCACCAAAATGGAGTCCGCCACATGCCTTTCTCTCATCCTGGAAGGGGAAGAGTCTCTCTCTTTTCCCCAAGGCATCATGGGAGTTGTAGTCCCCAGGCTCTTCCCAGCTGTAATTAAGTTGGTAGGCCCCTAAAGTACAGGGTGCCTACAGTAATAATAAGAATTTCTACAGTAAGTTATCAACAAGAAGGTCAGGGAAGTGTGGGCCCCTTATTGAATGGGGGAAGCAAGCTGGTGATAGCTGATGTGCAAAAAGCAGAAGTACTAAGTGCTTTATTTGCCTCTGTCTTCACAGACAAGGTCAGCTCCCAGACTACTGCACTGGGCAGCACAGAATGGGGAGGACGTGAACAGCCCTCAGTGGTGAAAGAATGGGTGTAGGACTATTTAGAAAAGCTGGACATGCACAAGTCCATGGGGCCAAATGCATTAGAGGGTGCTGAGGGAGTTGGCTGATGTGATTTCAGAGACATTGTCCATTATCTTTGAAAACTCATGGCAATTGGAGGAGGTCCCGGATGATTAGGAAAAGGCAAATATAGTGCCTGTCTTTAAAAAAGGGAAGGAGGAGCCAGGGAACCTCAGTCCTTGGAAAAATCATGAAGCAGATACTCAAGGAATCCATTTTGAAGCACTTGGAGTAGAGGAAGGTGATCAGGAAAAGTCAGGATGGATTCACCAAGGACAAGTCATGCCTAATCAATTTGATTGCCTTTTATGATGAGATCACTGGCTCTGTGGAAGTGGGGTAAGCGATAGATGTGATATACCTTGACTTCAGCAAAGCTTTTGATACAGTCTCCCACAGTATTCTTGTCAGCAAGTTACAGAAGTATGGGTTGGATGAATGGACTGTAAGGTGGATAGAAAGTTGGCTAGATCATTGGACTCGATGGGTAATGATCAATGGCTTGATGTCTAGTTGGCAGCCAGTATCAAGAAGAGTGCCCCAGGGGTCAGTCTTGGGGCTGGTTTTGTTCAACACATTCATTAATGATCTGAAAAATGGGGTGGATTGCACTCTCAGCAAGTTCACAGATGACACTAAGCTTGGTGGAGTGATAGATACACTGATGGGTAGCGATAGGATTCAGTGTGACCTAGAGAAATTGGAGAATTGTCCAGGAGAAATCTGATGAGGTTCAACAAGGACAAGTGTAGAGTCCTGCACTTAGGATAGAAGAATCCCATGCACTGCTACAAACTGAGGACTGACTGGCTAGGCAACGGTTCTGCAGAAAAGGACCTGGGGGTTACAGTGGACAAGAAGCTGGGTCTGAGTCAACAGTGTGACCTTGTTGACAAGAAGGCTAATGGTATATTGGGCTGCATTACTAGGAGCATTGTCAGCAGATCAAGAGAAGTGATTATTCCCTTCTATTTGGCATTGGTGAGGCCACGTTTGGAGTATTGTGTCCAGTTTGGGGCCCTCCACTACAGGAAGGATGTGGACACATTGGAAAGTGTTGAACGGAGGGCAACAAAAATGATTAGGTGGCTGGAGCACATGACTTATATGTAGAGATTGAGGGAAATGGGCTTGTTTAGTCTGCAGAAGAGAAGAACGAGAGGGGATTTGATAGTAGCCTTCAACTACCTGAAACAGGGTTCCAGGGAGGATGCAGCTAAGCTATTCTCTGTGGTGGCAGATGACAAAACAAGAAGCAATGGTCTCAGATTGCAGTGGAGGAGGTCAAGGTTCGATATTAAGAAAAACTTTTTCACTAGGAGGGTGGTGAAGCACTGGAATGGGTTACAATGGGAGGTGGTGGAATCTCCATCCTTAGAGATTTTTAAGGCATAGCTTGAGAGAGCTCTGGCTGGGATGATTTAGTTGAGGTTGGTCCTGCTTTGAGCAGGGGGTTGGACTAGATGACCTACTGATGATCTAAGCCTTTCTGAGTATTCGTCTCCCCTCTTTATGCTTTTCTCATTAATTTTTGCCATTGGTATTCTCTGTGCTCTGCCTGCAGTCAGGTAGAGTTAATCAAAGTACTCTCCCAACTCAATCACAGTCTGGGAGTATGAACAGACTCAGCTGTGTGGGGATAGCAGAACAATGGGGAATGTTGATCCTAGACACTTAGTGATCAGTGTGAATACCAGTGAGACGTGGTACGCCCGATTTGCAGATCAATGAGGTTTAACGTGCAAGGTTTTCTATAAACATACTAGTTAAATACAAACCCTAAAATTAACTACAATATGTCATGCTCACTAAGCCTGGAGAGCTAAGCAGTCACTCAGAAGGCTGTATACAGGAATGGCTTTCTTCAGGGGTCCCGCCAGGGAGTCAGTGGCCTCTGGTCTGACCGGCAGCACCTCCTGCAGTCAGGTGTTGATGGAGCACACCCCTTTGTCTAAGTGATGACTTCTTATACCCTTCCATAAACAGCCTTCACTTAATTATCTCTCTCATTATCATATATGCTAATTACCTACAGTGGGTTTTCACCCTTAACTACATTCCATTCTCACCATGATAATTGGGGTCATCAAAACAACATCTGGTGATAGGAGGGACAGAGTAAAAGTATGCCCCTTGGCAATAAAACAGTGTACCCCCAGACGTTCAAGCATACAGTATCTGTATTTTGTCTTCTTATGTGCCGTGGTATGCAGAAACTAAGACATCTACAGGGTTAATCAGTAGTCCTATTCATCTCTGCCAACTGGAAGATGTCATGCTATAGGGGTCAGAATAGCCAAGCAAGCAACTGAAGCTATGCTAGGCCTGTATGACAGTAGTCAAGTAACTCAGATTGTACTGGGCCTCCAACAGGGAACACACGCTTCTTGTGGTTACAGTGCGGTTGATGGTGAGAGGATAAAAAGGAAAAGAGAAAACTTTACCACTAGGCAACCACCACTCACCTGATTTAATAGCATTCTGCAGGGGAACGGTGATATTTGGAAGGCACGTTAAATTTCTCAGTCATATTCTGCCTTCATATATTGCCTTCCTCAGTGGAGCTCTCACTGATATGGATGGGGGTTGCATGTGTATGGATCA
Source organism: Mesoclemmys tuberculata (assembly GCA_007922155.1). NCBI lineage: Eukaryota > Metazoa > Chordata > Testudines > Chelidae > Mesoclemmys > Mesoclemmys tuberculata. The sequence goes on from ML675619.1 coordinate 3,010,954, forward strand.
GGATACTATGGTATGTTTCCCACAGATATTTTTCGTGTGTGCACTCACATACAAATGGTCTTATTTATGCAAAAAGTAAATTAGAAGGGTACTACTGTAGATTTTGGTTTATATTGGAGGTGCTGGCAGCCCTTTTCTTCTAGTGCTGACATAGCTAGTTGCTAGTATAATAAACAGGAGGTGGGGAGAGGTGTGTTTAGGGGCTGCAAATTATTTTAAAGGGGTGTTGTCTGCTTATTGAGGTCCCCACATGTAAATCTTAGGCCTGTCTATATTGCCGCTCGCCATTGGCAGGAGATACACAAGCTACAAAATGTAGCCAGGGTGGGGGACTCTGATGACCACTTGCGGAAGGGTGGGGGGGCACGAGTCTGGAGTGCGGGGTGGAGCTCTGGGGACTGCTCAGGAGTGGAGGTCACAAAGGTGGGATGAGGTGGGGCCTCATGGACCGCTCAGCTGGTAATTTGATCTAGTTGTACATTATATGTAAAGTTTACCATTTTCCACCGAGACTATAACTTTTACTCAGAAATAGTGGCATGCTTCTGCTTTATGCTTCTTACTTCTAATGGCCAGATACCACTCATTCCATCTCTTATGTCTTTTACCACATCATTGGTTTATGTTAGTGTTTGTATACAAGCTAATGCCATAGACACTTTGCTTTGCAATACCTCTGCTGTTTACAATACTGTTACCTGATCCGCTTCTTATAACTTTTCCCATCCAGAGAGCAAACTATTAATTGGTGGTTAGTACTTCTCATTTAAAGACGTTTTCAGGGATTTATGTGCTGTCCTATTGCTTTCAATTTGTTAGCCAGCACTTCTACATCTATACTATTTAACACTCCAAGGCCTGTTCCTGCTCCTCCTAGAGCTGTGTCTAACAAATCTTTTTACTGTCTTAGTAGAAGTTTTTGGTAAAAGTCTATTACTACTGTTTTAAGGAGTAGGTGGGATCTGTTATTTATTGTCTTTTAAACATCCTGTTGTATTGTGTAAAGTTCAATTTTTTAATTTGTTCAGGTTTGGATACCCATAGGATGGTGACGATGTTATTGAAATTATTAGGGTCAACAAACCTCCATGTCCCACTTCCATATTTCCTTTTTATATTTTTGCTGCTTTCGCACCAGTTGGAAAACAAATCTTAGCTTATATTATTTTCCTTACACCCATTCTTTTGCTCTACTAATTGTTTAGACCAAGGCACTTGCAGGCCCATCTCATTCCTGGGCACACAATTAACTGTTGTTGTAAGATCTCTGGAACACGCAGCGAGACGGACACCGAAATGAGGAAGTAACAGTTTATTGATTGCCGGCAACCGGCTCAGCGGAATTATTTCCAAAGGCTGAGCCCCGATTATACTGGGGCATGGCCTTAAATATATCTCCAAAGATACATGCATAACCTAACTGACTCATTATCTACCTAGCAACACTTGACATTATTTGCACTTTCTTTCAGGAGTGGGCCTTAACCTTGTTTTTTATTAGTCTATTGGCTAGTAATTGCAGGCAGCTAGGCTGGCAACAGAAAGAGGGAAGCTGCCCTTTGCCAATGTCTGCTTTAATCCTGTGGTTAGATGTTTTGCCGACTCGTGGTTAGTCGTCTACTGCTTATCTTGGACAATTTTTGCACAGCCATCATATTTTGTGCAGAAATAACAGACAAGGGTTAATTTCACTTCTTGATGCAGGGACTGCCCAAGCAGTTACAGGCCTAGTCTTGCTCACAGCCTAAGATTTGGGCTTGCCTGGGCTTGCCTCATTCCCCCCTTTTGATACTTAAGCTTGCCTGAAGCATCATTTAATAATGGTACTTTCTGAGTCCTCAGGAACTCATTGGTATTTATACAACGTTATCATGTGTGTTGCCGTTTTTTTTACTACCGATTTTATGAGGTTTTGAGCCATGGACATAACCAGGGGTACAACACATCGTATGAGGAGGCACCCTACCATTAATATTCAGAGACACTTTTTTCCCATCTCAAGAGGAGGGAGAAGCAATCCAGCATGTAGAAGCCAAAGGAGGCAGAGCACCTTGGCTACCTTCCTGAACACAAAGGGTCCCCCAAGGATTCCCAAGGGAAGGGTGAACTAATGAGGGGCATTGCAGTTACGACCTCGGTTGTTTTCTAAATGATCTTTACTCTCTTGTGCTTTATATGTTAAGTAAAAGAGCAACGGTGTTAGAATCCTATGCAAAACAGTCTCCGTTATGCTACACAAGGACCACATGCCTTGAACTGTAACCCAGAAGGCTCACACCTGTAGCTGTGTGTTCAAGTGCGGGGAAGTCTGAAGGATCAGCATTGTGTGCAGGAGCCAGGCACCTGGACAGCATATTCCAGTTCTCAGGAGGGGGTGCTTCATACAGGGTCAATGCCACAAGAGCATGCCTGGGGACATCAGCACTGGGATAGGGCTCCAAAAGTTTAAAACACTCAACTGGGACCTGGGACCTTAGTCCAATGGTTCCCAAACTTTATGGGTTCATGTAATTTTATTTTTAAAAATTAACATTTAAAGCATCACAAGCACATTTTGTCTTTTTATGCATATTTGTTTTAGTCCTGAATAGGCTTAACTTCAATATTTCTGGACTTACAGTAAAATAAATGCCTAAGGAAGCCTAAAATGTGATCATCTTAATATTCTTTTTAAATATCTCAGGTTTAGACAGTGAGCCAAAAAGCACAAGGAAGAGGTGATGTAATTAATTGTTTTCTATGTTACACAAACTCCAAAAAACAATTGGCTATGTCAAATTATGTTCGGATATATTTTGGTTTGCCACTGCACCATGCCAATGGCTTGATGTTTAATTTGTTAATTTACACATGAAGTTCATCCTAAATTTTAATCTGGGCTAATGTTGAACATGAGCCAAAGCTCATTTTACTTACCTTTTATGAAATTTAAATCAAGAAAAATACAGCTTCCCAGAGCAGAGTTGCTTGATGTCAGGTAAGGCACTGGTTAACATCAGCTGAAGATCCATTTCTATACAGAGGTTCATTGTGTTCTTGTTTTAAATGAGAGAGATGAGGTGGGTGAGTAAAATGTCTTTTACTGGACCAACTTCTGTAGGTGAAAGAGAAACTTTTGAGCTACACAGAGTTGTTCAGGTCTAGGAAAGGTAACCTGAGAGTCACAGCCAAATACAAGAGGGAACAGATTGCTAAGCATAATAAATTAACCCATTGCAAGAGACCATTCGTGATGAAGAAGGCAATTAACACCTCTGCAGTCATAGGACAAAAGATGATTAGTGGGTTACAGACTGTTGTAATGGGATATAAAACCAGTGTCTCTGAAGCCTTGTCTTCATTACAAAGGTTTGTCAATGCAAATTACATCAGTAATTGCACCATTCCACATAGTACTCATGTCGCTAAAGCCCGTCCAGAGTTGGTGCTCTAGCAGTGACAGTGAGAGCAGTGAACTATGGGCAGCTGTCCCACTATGCAACTCACCACCTTCTGCTGCTATGAGTTGTGGGAAGGTGGAGAAGATCGCAGTGCATCAGGGGTGTGTGCTCAATGTCCCATGATGCATTAATTTCCATCTCGTCATTCCTTGTGTTCCTGATTATGTTTCGCAGCATTTTTCAGCAGCCCCCTCTTTCCTGATCACCTGCCATCTCTGTCTGAAAGGATGGATCCTGCACTGCTCTCCACGGTTGCTGTCAGTGTTCTGAGCACATTGCAGCTGGTCACGCAGTACATCATGAGTTCCCAATTGGAACAGGAATCCCAGGCACCTGACCTGCTGTGTGCCATGCAAACAAATAGCATGGGATAACTGTGTGCATTCATGGCACATCTGCACAGGATGCACCACCACTTCTGAGCATGTGAAACAATCACTGAGTGATAGGATCACATCATTATGCAGGTCTGGGATAACGAGCAGTGGCTGCAGAACTTTCGAACACACACCTCTCAGTGGAGAAGCACATGGAGATCACTGTGTGGAAGATGGCAATTCCAGACTGCTACTGTTCGATCGCTAATCAGTTTCCAGTTGGAAAGTCCACCATTGGAGTTGGGTTCTCACAAGTGTTCAGTGCCATTAATTGTATTGTGCTATGAAGGACTGATAGTCTTGGAAATGTGCATGAAATAGTGGATGGCTTCACAGTGATGGAATTCCCTAACTGTGGCGGGGTGATGGATGGCTGGCATATCCCAATTATGGTACTGGACCATCTTGCGATGGAGTACATCAATAGAAAGGGGTACTTCTCTAACGTACTGCGGGTGCTTGTGGATCACTACACTGATTCAACTGAGATCAACGTGTGTTGGTCAGGGACTTTGTTTCAAGACCAAAAGTTTCCAGTGGGGGATATTGAGATGCCCATAATGATCCTGGGAGACCCAGCCTATCCATTAATACCCTGGCTCATGAAGCCTTACACAGGCTACCTGGATAGCAGCAAGGAGTGCTTCAATAACAGCTTGAGTAGCTGCCAAATGTCTGTTCAATGTGCTTTTGACAGATTAAAAACACTGGAGAACAAATTTTTTTCGAAAGTGTTGCTTCCTCAAAAATTTTCTTTGATTATGATAGACCTCTTGAAGCTGAACACAAATATAATTTCAGATGACTTGTATCACGCAGGAATTTGGAGAAACAAAAAACTGACTTTTATTGAATGTAATGCGTTTAATTGCATAACGGTGCTGATGTTTTGCAATAGTTCAACTGAGCTAAAAATGTTTTGTTGATGATTTTCATTTGTACTCAGTGTCTGAGGCTTCTTGTTTAAGTGTCCAACAATAATCGGCCAGCATTGATGGATTCCAGTTGCCCTGATACCGTTTTTTCATGATTGCAATGTCCTGGTGAAATCTTTCACCATGCTCGTCACTGACTGCACCAAGATTTACAGGGAAGAAGTCTAAATGTGAATGCAGAAAATGAATCTTTAGTGATTTTGCACTTCATGGTTTTGTATGCTTGAAGCATGTTGTCAACCAGCTGCACGTGGTTTGGTGCTTTGTAGTTGCCAAGAAAATTTTCAACAACATTCTTGAATACCTTCCATGCGATTTTCTCCGGCCCTACACGAAGTTCTTCGAACAGCCTGTCATTGATGACCTGTTTTATTTGTGGACCAACAAAAATGCCTTCTTTAATCTTGGCATCTGTCTGAAATATTGAAATCCTTCACCTTCCTCGTTCATCACTTTCACAAAATTTTTCATCAGTCTGAGTTTTATGTGAAGAGGAGGCAAAAATATCTTTGTCGGGTCTACAAGTGGTTTATGTGCCACACTTTTCTGCCCTGGAACCAATTGCTTACGGAGTGGCCAGTCCTTTTTAATGTAATGACACTCTTTTGCATGGCTGTCCCATTTGCAAATGAAACAACAGTACTTGGTGTATCTGAGCTGCATTCCTAGTAGCAATGCGACTACTTTCAGATCACCACACATATTCCAGTTGTAGTTGCTGTACTGTACTGTGTTTCAGCAAAACTTCGATATTTCCGAAGGTTTCTTTCATGTGTACTTCATAGCCGATTGGTATTGACATTACCGTTGTGTAACAACACACCTTTCAGGCTTAACACTGATGAATCAATAAAAAGACACCATTGTTGTGGGTCCTGCTGGCAACCCAAAGCAGTGAACAGCCCATCAATGTCAGTGCAGAAACACAGATTATCAACCTGACCAAAGAATTGTGTCAAATCTTCTTGGCGGCTGTGAAAGACAGAAATTTTCATGCCTGGTGACAGCAGATCTCATCCTTGCAGTCTTGAACCCAGTAATTCTGCTTTTGCCTTTGACAAACCCAAGACCAGATCATTTACCTCAGACTGAGTTATTACATGAGGCTCACTCGACGTAAATGGTTCAAAATCTGGATCAGTGTCATTTTCCATTCCTGGCTCATGCCTCGTGGCATCTGGGTCTGCCTCCTCTAGGCTCCATGTCTCTGGTGGCTTCGGTAGTAGAAGACTCATCATGCGGCACAGGTCTCATGGCTGAAGGAAAATTGGGGTATTCAATGGATTTCTTATTTTTAACAGAGAACCCAGACACATTGGTCAGACAGAAGTAACAGTCTGTCACATGATCCTTCTGCTCTCGCCATATCATTGGGACAGCGAACGGCATTGACTTCTGAGTACCTCTGAGCCAAGCTCCAAGATCAACAGCGCATGTTGCGCAATAAATGTGAGGAGCCCAGGCTTTGTTCTGTCACCAATTTTACAGCCAAAGTAGAGCTCATACGCTTTCTTAATATGTGCGGTCATGCTCTGTCTTTGAGGTTTAAGCGTATATTCGTCACAAATGTAACAGAACATATCGCGTCTGTTGCGACATTGGCGAGACATTTTGCTATCACAAATCCTCCTGAAAATACAATTGCTTTATTAGTGTGAGTACACACAATATGCTATGTGCATAGAGCGTATGCATCTACATGAATGCAAACTGATATAAATGCAATACATAGGACGGTGTGTGCGAAATGCTTTTATAGCTTTTCTAAAACCTGTCCTGCCAGCATCCGCCCTGCCTAAGCCTTAGCATTCCCACTGCATGTTGTGTGGCCTGCACTAGGTGCAGTGTCACTGCATGCCCAGGCATGCTTGGACACAAGATAGAAAACTTTTCAGCTTACATTGTGGGCAACATTTTAATAGACTTAAATTATGAATTGAAATAACAAATATAGGTGATTTCAAAAAACGGTAAGTAATAAGGAAATTTCATGGTGATTTTCGTAATCAGCAGCCCATAATCCATAAGATACACTCAAAAGTATTCAGGAAGCAAAATCTTTGTTGTCCAGTGAAATTAAAGACTCATTGGAGATGCTGTTGTGGCAGGTTCGACCTCAATGAGGACGATATTCCCATGGTTATCGCCACCAGCTGTGTCCTCCATAATTTACGTGACGCTAAGGGTGAAAAGTTTGCTCCTGGATGGACCACAGAGGCAGATGGCCTTGCATCTAAATACAAACAGCCAGATGCCAGGGGTATTAGAGTGGCATAATGGTGGCTATTTGGATCAGGGAGGCATTGAGGGCCCACTTTGAGAATGAGACCCAATAAAGTGTTTTTGTGAACAGTGCTGTGCCATGCTCTGACTGCTATCCAGTTTGAGCTGTGTATCAATGACAGGTGAAAATACTGTGTGCAACACACAAAGAGTGCTTATTGTTCTCACAGCTTGTTTTTATTAAACGAAACAGTTGACAACTCAAACAAAATACGGGGCGGGATGAGAGAAAACAGGGAGGGGCAGCGTGTACTATGAACGTTGGGTGTAAGTCCAACTGATACTGTCCTATCTCTCTGAAGGGGTGGAGTGAAAGGGTCAATAGAGGCTGGAAGTTTGGTAGGAATGTCTGGGTGGAGTTTGGGGAGGGCATGGGAAGCAGTTCTGTATTGCCTGCAAGTGAAGGTGAGCATACATGAATTCAGTTTGCAGCATTATGGGTGACTTTAGCAGCTCTGTTTGCTCCTCCATGGCTTTTCTCATGTGCTTGTGACCTGCTGTCACTCACTCCTGATTTTCCCTCCTCTCCTGCCTATCGCTTTTATGATTTTTGGAAAAAGGTGTCTCCGTGCACTTTTTTCCTTCTTTTCCACCTCAGAGAACTGGAGGAGTTCTTGGAACATCTCTTCTTTGCTTCTCCGAAGTTGCTTCCCTATCAGCTGGAGGCACTTGGTAGGTATGGGGGATTTTGCTGTGAAGGTGACATCTGTAGTAGCACAATAAACAATGAACAGAAGCATTATTGGGGGTGCCCTAACACTATAGATGCATTATTGTTAAACACACCTCTTTCTCACTGTCCCCTGGGAAGAGCACAGCTCTATGATCAACCTGGGCATGGTGAGTTTTGCTGAGGGAGAGAGGATGGGCCATCAGACTGGGGAAGAGGATCTGGCTGGGTGATTGCTTGTGGCATAAATGCAGGTTCATATGGACAGAATTTCAAACTGTGCCACCATTTTCCACAGGTGGGGGGCATAGAAGCCGATATCTCACTCCTGAGAGTAAACAGGGATGCTAGGGTTCATCTCCTCCATGTGAGCAGCTTCAGACTGGGTCCCTATGTTGCTCACCTGAAAAATAGACTTTCACTCACTCAGGGAGCTGATGGATAGGATCTTCTGGGAGGCTAATATGAGGGGGAAAGAAGTCTAAGACAGCTGGCTGTATTTTAAAGACACCTTACTGAGGGCACAGGAATAAATCATCCTGATGTGCAGAAAGAATAGCAACTATGGTAGGCGCCCAGCTTGGCTTAATAAAGAAGTTTTCCATGAGCTAAAACATAAAAAGGAAGCTTACAAGAAGTGGAAACTTGGTCAGATGACTAGGGAGGATTATAAAAATACTGTTTGAGCATTCAGGAATGAAATCAGGAAGGCCAAAGCACAGTTGGAGTTGCATCTAGCAAGGGACATGAAGGGTAACAAGAAGGGTTTCCACAGGTATGTTACCAACAAGAGGAAGGTCAGGGAATATGTAGGCTCCTGACAGAATGGGGGAGACAACCCTGTGACAGAGGATGTGGAAGAAGCTGAAGTACTCAATGCTTTTTTTGCCTCTGTCTTCACGTCAAGGTCAGATCCCAGACTACTGCACTGGGAGGCACAGAATGGGGAGGAGGTGAGCAGCCCTTAGTGCTGAAAGAACAGGTCCAGGACTATTTAGAGAGGCTGGAAATGCACAGTCCATGGGATCAGATGCAACTCATCTGAGGGTGCTGAGGGAGTTGGCTGATGTGATTGCAGAGCCATTGGCTATTATCTTTGAGAACTTGTGGTGATTAGGGGAGGTCCTGGATGATTGGAAAAAGGCAAACATAGTGCCCATCTTCAAAAACGGGAAGGAGGATCGGAGGAACAGCCTCATCTCAGTCCCCAGAAAAATCATGGAGCAGGTCCTTAAGGAAAAGAGGAAGATGATCAGGAACAGTCAGCATGGATTCACCAAAGGCAAGTCATGCCTGACCAACCTGATTGCCTTCTATGATGAGATGACTAGCTCTGTGGATGTGGGGAAAGTGGTGGACATGATATACCTTGACTTTAGCAAAGCTTTTGATATGGCCTCCCACAGTATTCTTGCCAGCAAGTTATAGAAGTATGGGTATGATGAATGATGACCATAAGGTGAGCAGAAAGCTGGCTAAACCGTTGGTCTCAGTGGGAGCAATCAACCTCTCGATGTCTAATTAGCAGCTGGTAACAAGTGGAGTGCCCCTAGGATCAGTGATGGGGCTGGTTTTGTTCAACATCTTCATTAATGACCTGGAGAATGGGATGGATTGCACCCTCAGCAAGTTCGCACATGACAATAAGCTGGGGGAGTGGTAGATTCCCTGAAGGGTAAGGATGGGATACAGAGTGACCTAGACAAATTGGAGGATTGTCCAAGAGAAATCTGATGAGGTTCAACAAGGACAAGTGCAGAGACCTGCACTTCAGACAGAAGAATCCCATGCACTGTACAGACTGGGGACCGACAGGGTAGGCAGCAGTTCTTTAGAAAAGGACCTAGGAGTTACAATGGACAAGAAACTGGATATGAGTCAACAGTGCGCCCTTATTGCCAAGAAGGCTAATGGCACATTAGGCTATATTAGTAGGAGCATTGCCGGCAAATCAAGGGAAGTGATTATTCCCCTCTATTCGGCACTGGTGAGGCCACATTTGGAATATTGTTTCCAGTTTTGGGTCCCTCACCACAGGAAGGATGTGGACAAATTGGAGAGAGTCCAGCAGAGGGCAACAAAAATGATTAGGGGGCTGGAGCACATGACTTTTATGGAGAGATTGAGGAAAGTGTGCTTGCTTAGTCTGCAGAAGAGAAGAGTGAGGGGGGTTTTGATAATGGCCTTCAACTACCTGAAAGTGGGTTCCAGGGAGGATTGAGCTAGGCTGTTCTCAGTGGTGGCAGATGACAAAACAAGGAGCAATGGTCTCAAGTTGCAGTGGGGGAGGTCTAGATTGGATATTAAGAAAAACTTTTTCACTAGGAAGATGGTGAATCACTGGAATGGGTTATATAGGGAGGTGGGAATTTCCATCCTTAAAGGTTTTTATGGCCTGGCTTGACAAAGCCCTGGCTGAGATGATTTAGCTGAGGTTAGTCCTGCTTTTAGCAGGGGGTTGGACTAGATGAGCTCCTGAGGTTCCTTCCAACCCTAATCTTGTATGCTTCTATGAAAGACATTTTTTTTTGAAATCTTAAACTTTTTTCCCTCCTAGTGCTAGTTAAATTTCCTTTTCTGTATACGAATGGCAAAAAATCGCTATTCATTTGGCAGCTACCTGAGCTGCCAGTATCAGCCTGAGGTTGAACAAGACCATTAAATTAGGAACCTGTGTCTCAAATGGAAATCAATGACAGTGCTATAATCCTTGCCAGTTCTCCAGCCAGAGAGGAAACCACCCACAACTCTTGGCTGAACTTGAAACAGACTTTTCCACTGGGGATGGCTCCAAATGCAGCTACTTACAATGTCTGAGGATGTCCCACTGTGCAGAGTATGGGGTGAATCGGGACAACTCACTGGTAGCCCATCCCTGATAGCCTTTAGGCATGCACTCCCTTTTGTTAAAATCGTTAAATGCCAAATGTCCTTAAGCTATTTGCTCCTCTGCCGTTCTTTGAAGACTTAAAATCCCTGGGGATACACAATGACCTCACTTTACAGGATACTGTCTTCACCTGTTCTGTTTTGCTTGCAGACACACTCACAAAAGTCTCATCTGATGATTCTGATCAGTGGCAAAGGAATTGTTTGCAGATTTATTCTGTGTATGTTTTTTCTGATTAACACCCAGCAATATCAGACATCCTGCAACACATGCCAGATGATAACAATCAAATCCTTTAACTCATTAGACAAGTCTGTTACTGCTGTGTGCCTTCCCATTAAATGGAAAAAGCACATAGGTAAAAGGCTGAAACCGCCCATTCCTTTCAGGTACTGTAAATAATTGCTGCCTGCTCTTTGAACCATTCAAGTTCAAAGAGATCACTCCACCTGAGCAGTCTCGATGCCTAATCCAAAGAGGTCTATTTAGAACCAGTTTGGGGCAGCAACGATTTGCACGGACTTGCAACTGAATAGGAATCACAACCAGGATAGATAAATATTTAGAGAGCGAGAGAATGGTGTCATGGAGAAGGTTACCAGGTCTCTTTCCAGCTGTGATGTTTGTTGTCTCCATTGTGAATATCTCCCTTGTGTTTTATGTGAAGAATGTAGTACAAGAACTGAAAAACGAACACCCCAGATACTTAGAGGTTCATCCCCGATCTTTCAGCCAAGAAAATGCAGTAATTGAGCGGTTGGACCATTTGGAGATGTATATTCACAACATCTGTAAGTAAAACACATTGCCATTCAGCAGCATATTTAGAACATCTAACTTAACTAGAATCTCAGTTCTTCTGCCCTTGGGGGTACTTTGTTGCATTTTAGAAGTCATTTGTTTTTATGTGTTTCTTGGGATTTGTCTGGACATGTTTTCTCTGCAACATTCTGATTTAGAAGATTTGAGGGTTTCTCTGTCCTATATACAAGGAATAGCCTCTCACGCCTGTCCTTACCTATTTTGCTTTCTAGGCTGGTATCACCCTAAACTCTCTTACAATTGGATGCAGATTAATCATTTAGAGGTTCATAGCTATAACTGTGGGAAACAGAGCAAGATTTGCAGCTTTAGGTTGAAGACGTTAAGATCAAATGTGAAACACTTGGCAGAGCAGATCACACCCGCAGATTAATCACAAGGGGAAAAAATGTCTTAGGTTTTGTTGTTGCTGAAAAAAAAATCGATTTTAAGAAATATACCTATTTGGAAGGGAAGGGAGCCCTTGGGAATCCCCTTACTTATTTCACCTAGCTTCTGCTATCCTGGGAAGCAGAGGGTTTGAACATGGGAAGCGGTGACCAGGCCCTGTCTTTGTTCTTCTCATTCCCTGAGCTAGTAGGCACTGGCAGCAGTGCTACTGTGTGGGTGGGTTGCTGAGATCGGTGAGACTTGCTGACTGACCTGTGTTCAAAAGCAGCACAAACTGAGAGCAGAAGGGAAGGTTACTGTACAACCCTGAGAATGCAGAATGGGGCAAGAAACTTCTAAGGCATGTCTACAATGGAGTTGGAGATGTTGTTTCCAGCTCGGGTAGAACTACCCGTGCTAGCTCCGACTGAGCTAGCATGTGAAACGTAGCAGTGGAGCTGTGGCAGCAGGAGGGGCTAGCCTCCCTGACTATGATGTGATCTGAAACCCTAGGCATGCACTTGGGTGGCTAACCCCTCCTGCTGCTACACCTACACTTCTATTCTTCTCTTTTCAGTGCTCAATCTGTTTTAGCTTCGCCAGAGCTAGCACATGTATATTTGCCTGAGCAGGGAATCACGCTTCCTGGCTGCTGTGCAGACATCATTTAAAGGGGATGTGATATTTATATAAAAGGAGATCAGGGCTTTACAAATGAGGATGCAGGCAATCCCAGCATCGGGAATTCATTCTGAGTGGGATTTTGATTGGAGTGGTGCCACAGGGTAGCTGGTGGGGACCAGTCCAAACATCAGGGGAGCCCCACTGCAGGCAGTAGAAGTTAGAGTGGGCGAACAGGAGTTAAGAGATTTGCAAACTCCAGTTGTGAGTGCACGCTGGTTCAGGAAGATCAGGTGAAGGTAAATAGCTTGGACTTGCACCTCCCATTACACTTGGCAAGACCCACATCTATCCCACCACAGAAGTTGAGCTGGAGGTTCAGGGTCATAGAGCTCGACCACACGCTATAGTGGTCACGGCTCTGCCTTGATCCACAGTTCTGTGGTGAGAGTGGGTAGGTTTCCCAGCTCTTGTACAACAGAGGCTAGAATAACAGCCCCAGACCGTGAGGGGTGAGGATCGACTAGGAAAAGAAATAAGAGGGCTAGAGGCTGGAGTAAGGATAGCAAAGAGAGACTGAGGGGGAGGTCACAATACCTTCCCTAAGGACTGAGGGATCAGGTTAGAAAATACCAACAAGAGTTGGACAATGTCAGCATCTCATAAGGGAAAAATCACCAGCCAGCTGGTCAGATTAGAGCAAGGGTTAGCCAAGTTCAGGTGCGGGAGAAGTAACAATGCTTGACCCTACAAGAAGAATTGACCCAGGCCCAGATAGGAAAAACTCAGTAGGCTACTTTAGGACCCCAGATGGAGTCTCTGGCTTGGTGGGACACTGGGAAGGCCCAAATGAAATTTCAAATTCCACCGGATACTGTGGAGACCCAAACAGAATCTCAAATTCAACAGGGTACCATGGGGGCCCAGGCTGGATTTCCTGTTAAACAAGCCAGGGTGGGGACTCAGACAGGACTACTCCAAAAAGTAGAGGCCTAAATAGGGAGCCAGTGGGAGAAACAGGGCTCCCGTGCAGGGAAAGAAATAGCACAGACATGTTTTATGACTCCCCTTCTAAGGCCTGGAGAACAACAGAACAAGTGGAGTCAGCGGAAAGCAGATGTTGGAATCTCAAAATCAAGAATGAACAACTGGCCACAGATCTCTAGTTCGCTGATGAGGACAGAGAACATTTACTTCTCATGGTTCACAAACCTAAGACGGAAGTAGAGACTCTGCATGCAGCGACTCCAAAGTCCAGGAGATGGAGATAAGACAATGTAGGGACTATGCCCAGTGAGCCAAAAACTCAGTGAGTTTACCGCATAAAACTCAGGGTGACTGGGAGTGAGAGTTGGGACTTGGGCAGGGACCCAGTGAACACTCAGTGACTGGATGGGACTTGTGGGAAATGATAGTTAAAATGTTGGACCCCTGAGGGGAATATTTTGATTGGTTTAAGAAAAGCTTTCGGGCCCCAAAATGTTGTAAAATTAATGATGTTTCAGAATGTTGGGGCAGAAGGGTGCTAGAGGGGTGAGAGTAGCCACACAAGAAGGAAAATGTATGCACTTTTTCTCCTGGAAAGGAGGGGTTGAGGGTGTGTCACTGGGTAGCTGGTCCCTGTGGTTAGATATACCCAGTGCCCCTGGGCCAAAGCAGGGAAATCCAAAACAGCCAATTAAAGAGGGCTGGGTTGCACCTGGGCCTATAAAGGGCTGTTGGGAGATGAATGGAGATAGGCTGTACCCTGAGGAGAGTAACCCACTCTGGAGTGGAGCTAGCTTTTGTGATGAGTCCCTGGAGCAAGGGGCCAGGGAAGCAGCCCTGGGGCTGTTGCTCCAGGAGGGAGCAGAGCTGACTGAAGCGGGGAAGCTGCCAGGACCCGGAGTGCCAGAGGTTAAGGAATGAGCTAAGACTGTTTTTCTAAGTTGTTTGCTAGGCTCTATTAAGGAAATAAACCTCCTTACGAAAGTCTGGATGTGGCAACACATGCTGCGGAGCTGGGGAAAAGCATGGCCTGGTGACAAATAGGTACAGTCCTGCAGCTTTACTCAGGCGAGTTGTCCTATTTCAATCACCCAAATAAAGGCTTCAGGATCAGGCCTTCTGGCCTTGCTGTCATTGGGATTCTTTCCCTCTTCAGTACCAGGCCTGTTCTGTTCCACCAGGCTGGTAGCAATGGTGGGAAGGATAGTTTTGACAAGGCACTGCCAGCTGCCTTTGCCAACATGTTGTCTAGACGAGCATTTCCCAGATGTGGCAACCAGTGGAATTTTCTGCAGCCATGAAAGCCTTCAAAGCATGTGCAGAGATTGCAAAGCAGCAGCCTCTCCTTGCAGCGCTCAGCTGTTTCTCCTGGCTGAGGGGCTCCTGCTTTGTAGCGTGCTCCGAGCACAAGAATAGGAGCAAAGTCCACATGCACTGAATGGGAAGCTCTGCTGCCTTCCTACTACATAAATAAATTACAAAGATTTGGATGTGTGTAGGTGCACGTTGGTTCCCCCTCCCCCCAAGTTAATTGAGTATTTAAGGAAAAAATAGTCAGTGTGGCCACCAGCCAGCACTGGAGGCTGCACTCTGAGGCCACCAAAAATTGGTTGTGAGAACCTCTCTTCTAGACTTTACTCTGCAGTTAGACAAGCTGTTTTGTATCAGGGAGAGGGGATCTAGAGCAGGGATCTAGAGCGCAGTGATCATCCAGAGATGAAAACAGCCTTTCAAATGCATCGTAGGTAGGAAGCCTGGAGGTTGCTCAACATGTATGGGTTCCTCCCTTTCCCTATGCTTCTCCAGCTCTAGTAATAACTACCCCAGCCGAACAACCACATCACCATTAGTGATAGGGTATGACCTCAATTCATGTGGCCACCTGCTGTCTTGCATATCTCTGCCAATTGCTTTTAATAGCGATGAAAAGTAACAGGTGGGTTCGGTTCAGTATCGGAAAAAGACACTGCTGCTTTTATTCTAAATCAAAAGGGAAAATCTCTCTAATGAGGGCTCCACTGCATGCAAGCCTCTTAGGGATATTTTCCTTTTGAAATAAATACAAGTATAAAAGAACAGTCAGAAGAAATAAAGTGAATATGTTAATATTATGATGTTAATGTGTAACCGCAACCCAGCACTCCATGGGCTCCTTGATCACAGGCCTGTTTAGCGAAATCCAAAAATCCAAAATTAAATTGAAATACCTGAGATATGATACCCAAAGACAGTGCCTATGAATCCCCCGACTTTTGGATAAAGCCTAATTTGCCAGTTCCCCAGAAGTTCATCTAGGCAAGGGAGATGATATTAAGCAGTCACATAATGGGGATAGGCTGGAGAAACCGTTTTTCCTTATGCTCAGAACTACCCTCATAGCTGATATATTGCAAAAACAACATGGTTCAGATAAAACCAGATTCTAATCTTAGTTTCTTCAGTGAAACAGAAGTAACTCTATTGAACTCCTTGAGTCCTGCTTTTAATCTCACTTGTACGCTGGTTTTCCTTCTGTGTCTAGCCATTGATTTCAATGGAGTTTCTGTTTATTTACACCAGGGAAACTGAGAGCAGAATCTGACCAGTAATACTGAGATTTTTAGGAATAACTTTTGGACTCCTGCCTCCACAAATTCCTTTTTATAAAGAAGCTAGAAACTGATTCTCCCCTCATGCCAGTTTCATGGTAGTTGTAACTTCATTGATTTATTCCTGATTTAGACCAGTGAGAGGAATCTCTGACCCATTATTTTTATTACACGTTATTCTCTATTGTCATTAGATCCTAAACAGACTTTATTTTTAAGCAGCAAATTCCATTAAAAAGCCATTTCATAATGAAAGAATGAACCAGAAAGAAGATGACATAAAGCTGCCAAAGAAGTCAAAGGTTGAAATTCATCAGGCCGAGAAAGCAAAGGAGGAAGACAAGATGGAAAAGGAAAAGAAGGTTGTACACAGAAAGCTGTTCCCAGATTCAAATCTATTCAAGCGCTGGGGTTCAGATTTAACAGAAGACCAACAAACCACAGCCCAGGATCTATTCATTAAATACGGGTACAATGTTTATCTCAGTGACCAGCTGCCCTTGGATCGATCTATTCCAGACACCAGATATCCCAGGTGCAGTATGAATCCTATATACATTCATAGGTAGATGTATGATTGTAAAGAGATGCTATCCAAGGCCCCAAGCTGATTTGGAATGGAAGGTTGTAAGAGATCCATGAGCAGATCCAGATTTGTGCTGCATTTAGTTTGATTTATTTTTCCTTCACTTCCTTCTGTGTTTTACAAAAAGCAGTGGCTAATTCTCTGCACAAATAAAATACAAGTCAGGTGGTCAGAGCGTATAAGAGATGTACGTGAAAAGATATAAAGGGAAAGTTTTAAATAAAATAGGATCTTGTTGACAATGATACATGCTAGCAAAGGGGAAAAATAAAAGCAAAATTCAAAAGGCTTTCTATTCTACTCAGCTCTGAGCGTGAAACTGTCCCCCTGCTCAAGGAAAAGAAGCAAGTTAGAAAGGACATAGAAGCTGTATTGTGTTTATGCACAGTAGACAGAGTAGTTAAGAGAAGAGGGCAATGCCTGGCTGTTAGGAGATGTGAATTCTATGCCAGTGATTCACTGTGGGACATTGTGCAAGTCACTCAACTTTTCTGTTCTTCATCTTTTCCATCTGTTTAAAAAAAAAGGAACATTGATACATCCATGTCTTTGTAATGTGCTTGGATAAAAAGGTCTGTGTAACTCCTTTGTATTATTAATGGCAGGGGACAGTAAGCCCAGTATTCTATAGAAGCTTTATGATAAATGACAGTCTGGCCTGGGAGCTAAGATTTATGAGGCTGGAGAGACTGATCATGTGGCAATACGTTTGAGGATCCAGGACAAAAGTCTGGCTGATATAGTTACCCAGGGCTTATATTAGCACTGGCTGTGTGCTATAAGACTCTTGAGTGCTTTCTTCCTTTCTCTAGTCGGCTGTTCAACTTTAGATGTGGTGCTCTGGTCATATCGCACTGTAACTAGAACTGGTCAACACATTTACAATTTTTTTTTTAATTCAAACCAGGGACATGTTGTTTGCTAATATTTTTGTGAAAAATGTTCCCATTTTTTGCATCAGCCCCAAGTGTAAATTCATTGAGTTCAGCATATGTACTCTTGATTTACACAAGAGTGCATAGGTACAGAATAAGATCGATCTATCTACTCAGTGGAGATGTTGCCTACACCATAGTATCTCTCCTCTGATTTTCTCACCAGAGCTTCCTATAGCAGCAAAAGAATTCTTTTAAAGATGGCTCTGAACAAACAATCTTGAACATCAGGAGAATTCAGATTCAGCACTCAGAGTTGAATGAAAATGTTGACCCCAGGGTCTAGCTCAATAATAGGCCAAAACAAAACAATACTGAACAGAAGTGAAAAGAAAAGAAACTATTAATCTCTCTGCAAACTGGCCATGTGGACCTGAGGGAAAAAAAGACAATTCATACTTATCTGGATAGGAAATCCTCCAGTTACTCACCCAACCCTTCTCATTCGTTATAACTCAATGAGTTCACCACTTTGGCCAGCTGGGAAAGATTGGTATCCTGAGAAGTAGATTGAGCCAGCTATATGTGTACAGCAAGCAAATGAAATCTTTCTCCAAAAAGTAATGGAACAAAGAATGTGGTAAACAGCATAAGGAATGAGGTGTTCTATTGTACTGTAGGTGGGCATCTTACATGGTGTCAGCTTCAAGGATATAGAACCCTCTGGGATCCGATAATGCTCTGTTTTATGAGGGAGAAGAATATCAATTGCCAGGTTTGCTTATGAAGTGAACCTACTGTGTTGTCTTGTGGACTTATAAGAAGGAGGCACAGCCTGGAGTCTTAGAATTAAAACAGGATAGCATAAGACAAGGGATAGCAGTGTGCTCCTAGCTGTGTATCTAGTGAAACTGGCTCTGGACTGCTCCCAACTGGCCGCCTACCCCAATCGCCTTCTCTCTAACATGTGCTCTGCTCTTAAAGGCACAGTATATATTCCTAACACCTACTGTGGAAATCCCACTGTCTCCCTGAGGAGCCTGGTGTAAATGGATTGGACCAGATTCTCATTTCAGTTACACCTGTGCAAACCTGGAGTAAATATTTTGAGCCCCGTAGAGTTAATTTGAATAGACACTGGCACATCTGAGAACAGATTATGGGTCATATATAGTAGATGCAGGGTAATTTAAGATGAGACAAGGGCATTAGACTTTAGGAAAGCAAGTCTGAGGCAGGACTAAGAAACCTAACGAATGCGATGCAGTTGCATAGAGAGTGTAAAGGGGAGATTTTCATAGGCACAAAACCAAGTCGGTTCCATGACTACACACAGTGCCTTTGAAATCTTCCTCCAAATCAGTAGGTGCTGAAAGAGGTTATAGCATCCTGAAAGATACCCAAACGTAGATACAACAAACTATAGCTTCTCTGATTGTTTATAACCTATCAGTCAAAAGATCTAACTCGCTGGGGACATTCAAGTGAGCCTCTAAGGCTATGTCTACACTACGCCTTGCTGACGACGGTGTGTGTGGTACGTGCAGCTGCACGCTGCAGGGAAAAGCAGGCTGTGTCAGTGCTGTGGTGAGCAGCTCCACATGTCAGTGAAAGGCTCTGGCAGGAGGGAGGTGGAGGGGGCGGTTCTGAGCCTTTCCCTGCTCTTGGAATCTTCCCATAAGGTGAGGAAAGACTCCAGCAGCCAGGAGTTGGCAGAGTCTTTTCCTGTTGCCACAGTCATTCACAGGGAAGGACTGCAGCAGCGGGGAAAGGCTCTGTCAGCTCCCTGCTGCTGGAGCCCTGCCTCACAGCAGGGAAAGACTCTGCCCTTAACTGCTGCCTCTCCAGAGTCTTTCACTGTGGACCAAAGGGCTCCCGCTGACTTGGCACCACTGAAAAATCAGGCCTCTTTTACCTACGTGGTTAAATGTGGATTTAGGTGCCTAACTGTAGGCACCCAGCTTTGAAAATGTTTTGCCTAAGGCAATTGTAGGTGGAAAGGAGACAAATAAGAAGTGGTGATGGAGCTATGTAAACTTCCATGCTAAAATCTAGTGTTAAGGAAACCTTAAAGCTGAAAAATAGTGGTGAGACAGCACTGAAGGAGGCTCAAGGTGACTCCGTCTTTAATACCCTTGTTTGGAGACATGCGGAAGTGCAGGTCACACGATCCATCCCAATGGTTTGTGCTACATAAATCTTGTCAGTTCAAGTCCCATACCTAAGTGGGATTTGTGCAATCGCTCAAGAAGAAATATAGAATTAAAGTAAAATAGAATTATTCTCAATTTCCTGCGACAAAGATAAGAAATCAGTGCTTTAGATTTCCCTGAAATTCACATGGTTGTGCTTAAAAACTCAGATTTTCCTCTGGCAAAGATTACTTGTAATTCCGAGGTGTGGCAACATCTCTGCAAAGACAAGGACCGAGATCTCAGTTTGATGAAGGCCCCTTTACACAGAATGAGGCCCTCAAGACTCTTTCATGGGTAGCCAGTATTCAGAACAAACTATTTCCCCCTTTGTGCTAGTTATGCTTAACACTGAATATGAAGATGCTCCCTTCCCTTGGTTGCTTCTCTGTTGGGTCTTTTCAGGAAGCCTACTAACATGCTTCTCACTCTCTCTTATAGCTGTAAAGTGAAAAAATATCCCCATGACCTCCCGACACTTAGTGTCGTTCTCATATTTATGAATGAGGCAATGTCAATCATCTTACGTGCAGTTACCAGTGTAATTAACCGAACACCTTCTCATTTGCTGAAAGAAATTGTCCTGGTAGATGATTACAGCTCAAACGGTAAGTGACTCAGTAAAGGCAAAGACGTATTCATTCGCTTCTGGGTAGACACAATGGAGCAAGCTCTAAGAAAAGCAACCAATATGGCGGGATTGAGAGAAATAAAGCTGCATAGCCTGGTAGTAGACAGCGAAGAGGAGAATATCCTTATGGCCTACAATTACATAGCTAAATCCAAACTGCACTGGAAACTACTGAAATTCATGCTTACTGAACTGCAGCCCGTTGTCAGGCATTACTATATCAGATATACCGCATCTAGCAAAAATAAATTTGATCATCACCTGTTGAGCTGTAGTATCTTCCAGTAAGGCCATCTCAGGGAAGTGCGAATAATTACTGAAAAAAGTAATCTGTATTCTCAGGGAGTTGCTTGCCAGGTCCCTTTTGGCAATGGCAATAAATGGTTTATGGTCAGTTTCAGCTAACACCCATCTCCCATAAATAGACATGAAATGTTTCATGCTCATGGATTAAGGTCAAAGCCTCTTTCTTTATTTGGGTGTACTGACACAGTTTTTGTAAGTGCTCTTGGCACATAAGCCATGGTTCTCCAATTTTGCTACACTTGCATACACCTCCACTGCTGTAGGGGAGGGGACTGCACTAATACTTTCCTTGGACGTGTCCCATGGACAACTTAGTTTTGTTCTTAATGTCCGATTACCTCAGGATTGGGGCCTCTTTAATTAATAACTTCAGTTTCTCAAGCTCTTTATTAAGATTTGCATTCCATGTCCACTGAACATCTGTGCACAAGTGTTAGCAATTTACTGGCTTCTTTACATAGATTAAGAACAAATTTCCCCACATTGGTCACTGTTCCAAGGAATCATTGTACCCATTCCTTGTACAAGGTGGGTCTTTCTCAATCAGTCCTCTTGAAGCTGTTTCGCTTTGTCTGAAATACTTAAATAATCATTTGAATCTGGGTCTCACAGGTGGGTGACCTAACCGTCAGGTTATAGAGTCATTCTGATTCTCTTCGTGGCCCAATTAGTATTTAAGTATTTTATACACACCTTCAACAGGAAAGATTGAGAGACTTCCCCAGTATACCCTATAGCTCAGTGGTTAGGGGATTCTCCTGGGAGGTGGAAGACCTGAGTTAAGTCCCTGCTCTATATCAATGAGTGCTCTAGCCAATGGGATATAGGATATAAGGGGACCTCTTTCTCAGTTTGGTGCGGTAGGCAACTTCTGAGAATTCCCACTGGATTGGGCTCCGCAGGTAAGACAGGTGTAGGAATGCTCAGTTTGAGGATCCCAGTGGGGTTTAGGTACTGAGCAGTTCAGCGGCATCAGGATCTGGGTGCTTTGTGTATGCCCACGGCAGAAATATAGGCATCTAGGGGATTTTACTTGCAGCAACTTAAGTGCCCTAGGGAATTTAGGAGATGAGCAGGCATTTAGAGGATCTACATTGTAGACTTACAGTATGTCTTCACTGATGGCAGCAAATTCACCGCCATCAGATCGATCTATCCGGACTGATTGAGTAGCAGTGAAGACCCACTCAATCGATCCGGAAGTCAATGCATTAAAACCACCCCCTCAAGTGGCGTAGCACTGTGTTGACAGGAATGCATTTCCCATTGGCACAGCGCAGTGAAGAAGCTGTGTCGAAGAGGAGTTACGGTGTTGATGGGAGTTAAGCAAGCTACTCTGCGTAGCTTACGTAACTCCTGTTGACTGCTGCTGAATTTCCAGGTAAATGTAGACCTGGTCTTCGACCAGCAGTTCCCAACCTGTGGTCTGCGGACCCCTGGTGGTCTGGGATGCTACTACAGGGGCTCCATGGAAAAGAAAAATAATAACATCCTCACCAAGGAAATGTACAATTTCAAATAAAACTAGTAGCATGTGGTGGTCCATTAAATATTTGGAGGTTGAAAAGAGGGCCACACACTGAAGAAGGTTGGGAACTGCTGACTTGGACACCTACAGTGCCCCAGCTTTTTTTCTGCCAGATCTACATGGCATCTATGCAAACCTTAGTACATTTGAGTCTAGACCATCAAACAGTTATATTTTCCAAGTGCCAAACACAAACCAAAAAGCAGCCTTTAGAAATAATGTCTGCCAAAGGGAGCGTTGACTGCACAATCATGTGCTCTGTTTTTCTAACCATCAGCAGAATTCTATGGAATGAATGAGTCATTCTACAGAATTCTGCTGATGCTTCAAGCGTAAAAGAATATTTGGCAACAACCATCTGTCCAAAAATATCTCCCTGTGTAGGTATTAGGAAATATTCCAGTTTTAACATTTTTTAAAATTATTTTGGGTCTGTACATAAATGAAGAGTTCCATGTTTTTCTCTGCTGTGACCAATGAGTATACCCACTCCACTGGTTCCTCTACTCGCGTTATGATCCCAAGAGCAATGAGCCTATCCAGCTTCTTTTTTAGCCTTTAACTCAGGGGTGATGGGAAGTTTCCTAGGGTAATGAATTGTGGGGTGGTTGGGCTCTTTCAGTTCTATTCTGTACTCTTCTGAGAGCTTTCCTATCCCCCAGAAGACATCCTCAGACATGTATTTACCCAATAATGGGTTCTTTTTTCACTGGTACTATTACAAACTATATCTCTTCTATTTGTTATTTACCTGTACATCGAGTTTGTGTACTCTGCTGGTGAGGATCAGCTCATCATTGTAAGACCTGTGTTTTACAAGTGCAAAAGCTTGTCCCTTCCACAGACAGAAGGAGGTCCAATAAAAGATATTACCTCATCTACCTTGTCTCTCGTGTCCTGGGACCAACATGGCTACAACACTGCAAACAATTGTGTTTTTACATGTTTATCTTTCACTACTTGTGCCTTTTATTTTTTAATGCTAGTAATGTTTTCTGGGGGCATAGCTTGTGCAAAAGTTGCCATTTTGGAATTAGTAAGTGTCCCATTTGCTTTCAGGTTGGAAGTCCAAGAACCTTGTGCTGCATTGTTGTCCATTGCTCCTAGGAATAATTCAGCTGAGCTAGTGGTGCTGTCAACCTCCTCTTCGTCCATGCTATGCACAATCTGCTGGTGTGTGCAAACTCTTGCACAGCGATGTAATCTATTGCAATTCTTGCATCTTTTCCCATATGCTGGGTGTTCTTTTGGCTTGTGCTGGTTGTCACAGCATGTGTGGCTCCATGTGCTGTTTTTACTGGATTCTGATTTGGAGCTCCATGTGCTTTTCTGCCTTAGGTGTCTGTGTGTGTGTGTCACAGTGTGTTCACACACCGCAGGCAGTGCCTCCTCCTGCCCATTCCGGGGATTAGCTGATTCAAGGTCAGACCCCTCCTTTCTACTTCTTGCTATACAGCCTGCCTTCTCTTCCTGGCTCTCAGCGAGGCAAGATGCTTGTGTTCATGGCTTTGCCGTCTGGCCAAGTCACATGTGTCTTCCCATTCCAGGGTTTCAGGGGGAACTGTCCCAAGCAGTCTGCTCTCTACTGCCTACTCTATGCCTCTTCTCCAGTGGCTGGTAGGGGAACTTGGACCTGTTCTCTGCTCCAGTTCCAGCTCAGGGACCCTCTAGCCAGCAGCCAAGAACTATTCCTTACTGCCTTTTCCCTGAGCCTTTCCTTACCTTCTGGCTCTTCCCCTTTCTCTGTATTTGCCAGCCCCACAATTCCCTTCTCCCAGAGCGTAGCTATAGGTTACTTGACTCTATAGTCCCAAACACACCTCCCTTTTCCCAGGGAGTGACTACAGGCTACTTTCCTGCAGCCCTTTTCTTCTATCAGCTCCCTGCTGTATAGAAGTCTGCCTGTTCCTGGACAGATGATCTTCCCTTAATTAGGGCCTTCCTCGCAGCCTTAATTCCTCCAGCAGCTTAATAGGTTAACTGGCCCATCTGGCCTCCATTAACATCTTCAGGACAACTGGGGGTGAAAAACTGCATCGCAGTGTGGTCTTTTGGATTCTCTATGATGTCCATGGAGTCAGAGCACTGTCCACCCACCATCAGCTTCATTTTGGACTGGGTGACTTCCTTTGCTTGGAAAATTCCAACTGCTTAGGCAAGTGTTAATTCTGGGTCTTCCAGTTCTCTCTCTCTCTGAGTCCCCCCCGTGACCCCTGATATCAACCACAATTACCTTTTTTGTCAGAGGCTTAGGTGGGGGCTTCTCTCCCCAAAATGGCAAGATTGTCTCTTCAGCCTTAGTTCAGCTGCAAGTTCTTTATAGTTTTACTTTCTTTTTGTTCCCTCAGGTTAAAACCAGCTTTCCCCATGTCTCATTTTTACATGGAGTGCACAGCTCCTCAAATTTCTGTACTGCAGCTTCATAGTTGGCCCTTTCTGCCTGAGTTAACTGAACACTGTAGCATCCATCGAGTGCATCACAACCTGCTATTGTCAGAAATAAGGCTACATTCTATCTTCCTTTTCTCCGGCACTCATTGGTTGCAGATACACAGTGAAATGCTTCTTAATTCTCTTTCAATTGACTTCCATGTTCCCAGAGAATTTAAGCTCTGGTGGAGCTTTTAGATGCTCCCGTCTTCTACCCAGGTTATTTTCTTTAATTTCTATATACTCCTGGTGCCATGTGATATTCAGGAATTGCTCTGAGCCCAAGATGCTTGAAAGAGATCCTCTTTTTTCGGCGACATATAGTTCCCAATTGCCTCTGCATAACAGAACATGGATTCTGCAGCACCCCTGCTCCCTGCAAACTGCCTGTCTTTGAAGCTAAGCCACTTAAAGGTACAGTTCCCAATACCACATGGTATACAGGGAGATAGCTACAAGATGAAACCAATAAAATGAACATTTAAGTGACTATGAGGAAAAATTGCCTGACAGTGATATTTTAGGTTGAGGAATAGCCTCCCTTGAGAAGCAGTGGAAGCCTCATTGCTCTGAAAATGTGTCTGAACAAAGCATTATGAAATCTACTGTAGGAACAATTCTGCAGTGGTCCACAGGGAGATGGACTGGATCATCCATAGGTCTTTTCCATTTTGAATGTCTATAATTCCCTAGGCAGATCCTTCTGTTTCTGCCTGTGGAGAAGGAAATGGTAGCCCCATGTACAAAGAGAGCACATCCCTGCTCATATTAAATAGAAGTATGCTTAGCATTTCCATCTGGGAATCCTCTTTTACAGGTGCAGTTAATTATAGACACAAATGCTAGTAGTTAGACATCTAACGGCCTGCTCTTTGCGAACAATCAGATAGTTAGATGTCTAATGGCTGGTATGAGCCCATAATTTATTGTGTGTGAAATTAAGTTTGGGCACAAAATTGTGGCCCCCAGAATAGAAGCTGGTTTTAAAAATCAGGTCCGTTAAGTCCTGGATGAGCTATTACCTTAGGTCAAGGTTTACTTCCTGAGGAGTTCTCCCTAGTAACCAAATAATTCTAGACATTTATTTTTTAAGGAAGAAATACGTATTGATGATGGGGGTGGGAGGAGCTGAAAAAGGTGTTATCTAATTGGTCTTTTCTGTTTCCCAATATCAACAATTTCCGTTAATTTGGGGGGAGGGGAGAAGGGGGAAACAAACCCTAAAATGTGCCATATTATTTATAGAGGATCTAAAAGGACAGTTGGATGAACAGATCAAAACTTACAATGCAAAGTATCCTGGATTGCTAAAAATTGTGAGGCACCAGAAAAGAGAAGGCCTCACAGAAGCTCGGATTTCAGGCTGGAAAGCGTCCACGGCTGATGTTGTTGCAATCTTGGATGCCCATATTGAAGTGAATGTTGGATGGTAAGATCCTAGGAGGGAATTTATTTTCCAGGAGGGAGGAGTCTATCTGTGGAGCTGAGGTGCTTGGCTTTTTTTCTGCTTCACCAAACAATGCCATTAAGTATGGCTAATAGAGGCCACCAACTACGTGTTTACTTTTGATTGGAGAAGGGATGCACTGATTTTGAAAAGAAATGGCACTTTTTAAAATAAGGAAGCAGTCAAATAGGTTCTTTAGAGAAGAGCAGGTAAGCTGCGCACCCTTCATTATATTTGTGGCAGGAGGATATCTCCCTTGTCTATACACATATGAAAGGACATGCAATCAGAATTTACACAGATTGGTTTCTTTCAATACCAGAGTCCTCATCTATTTCTTTTTTGGTACTTATAAAAGAGCTAGAACATCCATTGACTTTTAAATAGGATTTAAATCAAACTCATGAGCACCTGTTGATGTTTTAGTGTTGTTAATTGTTCTTACCAGGTAATGATTGTACATAGAGCTATAAATGTGCATTGCTCATTAGAAAGATAACCAAGACAAAGTCCAGTTAACAGACACTTTGAATCTCTTTTAGATAAGTGTATTTACCCTCCCTTTCTGTATCACATCTCTCTAAAGTATCTCTGTCCTGGTTGGCTGGGTTCAGTGCCTGACTGCTTCCCACACTGTTTCACTTCCTTGGTGGACAACGTTTCATCTCTGAGACTGTGTTGCATCTCTAGTCTCACCCTACTCCCCTCTACGACGGCTCTGTTTGGTTCAGATCTCTCTTTTGATAGCTAGGGGCCCCAGTCAGGGATCAGAGCCCCATTGTGCTAGGTGCTGTGCACGCACAATGAAAAAAGGCCCCTGCCTGCAATAGTTTACAATCTTAATCTATGATAAGAGGCAACAGAGGCAAGGTAACAGTGAGGTGATTATGACTAATGTGAGTAGTAATGGTCACAGTGCATGAGCTGCTGGGATGGCCTGGGAGAAAGTGTAAGGCTGCTAGAGAGAAAGCTGGATTAGTAGGACGTAAATTGCTTGGCCAGCTGAGACAGGAGCCAATGGCTCATTCATCTGTTCGGTCCCAATTTTTGAAATGGGCTGCACATTTCAGCACTACGGTGCCATGCACTTTGATTTGTCAGGTCCATGCTTGCTGCAAGATGGAAATAATGTATGTATTCATTGTAACCCGTCCGTGCCCAAGGTAGCCCACTGATAATGCCAGGGTCAGGGCAGGCTGCAAAAGGAGAGCAAATTCTCCCAACACTGGTGGGTGACACTGCAGTCAGACTTCCCAACCAGCCACAAACAGTGCTTCTGATTCCCCCACACTGGTTATCAAGAAGCCACTGTGCAAATACACACAGCCCCTTTACTGCATTTCAGTCTCTGGCTCCCAAACTGACACTAGGTCCAGTAAAGAGACCAGTTGTTTAAACTCTATGCTCTTTACTAAAAGATTCCCTCTGATCCCAAAGGATCAGCCACAGTACCAGTTCACTATAAGTTTGGATCTTACCCAAAATACCACGCTGCCAGCCAATCCTTTAGTAACTAAAACTAAAGGTTTATTAATAAAAGAAAAACAAACAATAAGAGAAGTGTTAAAGGCTTAAAGCAATCAGATATATACAAATGATTTAAAAGTCCATGTACATCAGGTTTCTAGAACAATTGTGGAGTTGCAGGCTTGTATAGTCCCTCTGGTATACATCCAGTACCTGGATGGGTCTAAGTCCTTCAGTTCAGTTGCAAAGTGTGTTGATCCAGAGGTATATCCGCAGCTGGACAGGAGCAAAGAACCAAACAAAGACAAAGTGGTTTCTGTGGTTTGATCTTATATACCCTCTGTTGCTGGCCATATGGCTTGTGGAACTTTACAGGAACGAAAATGGAGTCCATAGTCACATGGGCCAATCCGGGTAACTCTTCAGGTATGCCTTTAGTTTCTTCCTAGGCCTTTGGCTTCTGTAAAGGTCTTGATGGGCCATTAAGCGGGCTATTGTCCTGTGGCCTCTCTGTCTGGGGTGTGTCTTTTACAGCACAGTTTGAAATACAGGATATCAAAGATCTCCATAACTTTCCTCACACATATCACACATGAACACAAATATTATCATCTTATTCAGCATATCATAACCTTTCTAACAGTACCCGACATGGCGTGTCTTACATGAATTGCTATGATTTTGACACATTAATGTCAAATAACACAAATGCCCCCCCCTTCTAATGCAGTCCGCATGACATTCATTATCTCAGGGCTGAACCTATTCTGTCTCGAATCAAGGAAGATCGCACGGTCATAATATCACCGGTATTTGACAACATTCGATTTGATGACTTTGAGCTTCTGGAGTATGCTGTGGCTGCAGATGGATTTGACTGGGCGCTGTGGTGCCTCTATGAACCATTACCAAGTGAATGGTATGCGCTCAAAGATGAAACGGCTCCCGTCCGGTAAGTCTGAATAATATTCTGGAGGGAACAGTGAACCCAGACATCTGAGAGATTTTCAGCCTCACCCAATGCTTAATTTGTAATGAAAAAGGTGCTGGGGCTCAATTTTTTTTTTTTTTTTTACATTCATCACTGATATAGCAAACCCAGAGGTGCCGAGGCTATGAACTGCCAACCCGAGAGGTGCCGGGTCTCAGCCCTGGCAAGCCCTGGCGCAAATTAACCCCTGGACTCAACTTATTTAAAACTAATAAGCATAGGGTTTTTTCACGTGTATTGCTCAAATATCTGCACAATGCAGGTGAATTGAAATTGTCAGTTTGGATCTGAGGGTGGTGCAGTAAAATGAGAGATCTCCTGTTGTCCCATGTAGTCCATGTGAAAGACTGGGATCCAGGCGCTCCTGCTTTCTAATTCTGGCCCTGAACATTTCTCCCTCTGCAATCTTGGGCAAATCATTTAATCTGTCTGTCCGAGTTCCCTCATCTATAAAACTGGATAATAATACTTGCCTATTGTCACAGCTGAGAGTTAGTTGTAGCTCTGACCCTTCTTTAAGGGGTGTCTATGCTACAGTTAGACACCCGTGGCTGGCCCCTTATGGGGCTTGGGCTAAAGGGCTGTTTAGTTGTGGCGCTTGGGTTGCAGCCTGAGCTCTGGAACCCTTCCACCGCAGTGAGTTTTAGATGTCGGGCCCTATCTCACGCCTGAACATCTACACCACAGTTAAACAGCACCTTAGCTTGAGGCCCTTAGCCCAAGTCAGCTGACATGAGCCAGCCGTGGGTTTTTAATTGTAGTGTAGACATAGCCTATGTCTGTCTAAGTGCAACTCTCCAGGTGACAGCCTTTGTGGTAGCCCTTCATCTCCTTGTGGTGGAATCTCACAATTCTCCCACTCTGACAGGAGTATCAGACTACAGGCCTGTGCAGCCCAACTGACTCCTCAGCAGGCCTGACTGGGTTCACGCCCTGCAAGTCTTCCCCTGGGAAGCTGTGACCAGTATGTGACTAGAGTGATGTGAAACAGCCTTTTCAAAACAAAAAATGGTGTCATCTTAACAGCAGGAACACAGCATAAGAAGTAAGGGTTTTGACACAATAGTCTACATGCATAACTGTTTTACTTAAAACTTACATAAGCTTAGTTTACCCAGACACCCCCACTTCTGGGATTGGGCTTCTGTCTACTTCTCCACAGTCCCTGTGTCCCTCTTAAATTTAGTCACAAAAGTTTCCATATCTCACTGAGTTGCTCTGAGATAACATAATAGTTAATGGCCCTTAATGCTTCCTGAGGAGTTCTTATCTCAGCCTTTCCTCGCTGTCTTGGGATCTAGCCCCTTATAACCATGTAGCAAACAACATAGTAACAATAAAAGAAATAGAACATTCATAAAATGTTGCAGACATCTTTCAAGTCCTTCACACCTAACTCACATGTGGTGATGTGAACATTACCTACTTAAAATAGTGCATTTTGGAGATAAAAGGCATTATGTACAAGGTATGCAATATAAATAAATCGTTATCAGGCATTTACCTTCCATGTTTGATAGAGAGAATTAATGTGTCCTGTATTTTTATGCTGCTAATATAACTCCACCCTGAATAAATACATTTCACACTCAGACACAATAGCAATAAAGGCCATATAAATACCTAGATCAGGATGGGCAGAATTTGGCCTTCAATGCATTACAGAAATGTCCACTGTAAATATAGGGTGGTCATAAAAATGAGGTGGAAGGAAACCAAATCTAGTTAAAAGAGCAATTTACAAGGGATCCCCCAAACTAGCACAAACAAAATGAGAAGCATCCTAATGAGTCCAATACTCAGTTTCACACCCAACAGGAAGTTCAAAGGAGCATGGCTAATTTCTAAATGATTGTTTATACCCCTTTACTTTTGTGCTTATTCCCTAATTATTTCTTCTGTCTGACTGTATCCATTGTATTTTCCAGGAGCCCATCTATTATGGGGATACTTGCTGCACATAGAGCATTTCTGGGTGAGATTGGGGTACTGGATGGCGGAATGCACATATATGGAGGAGAGAATGTGGAACTTGGCTTGCGGGTATGTTTAATTCTCCTCCTTTTATAAAATAAACAACATGACTATGATTTTCAAAAGAACTCAGGGCAGGATTTCTAAGTGTTCCACACTTGCAATTGGGCTCAGTTTTTCAAAAGAGCTCAGCTCCCTTTTGGGTACCTAAATGAAATGGTCAGGTTTTCAAAAGCGCTAATCACTTAGCAGCTGTCCTTGTGACACTTATAGCTGGATATTCTAATGAGTTCAGCACCTGACATGCTGAGGCCCTGTCTACGTGGCAAGTTACTGTGCAGCAAAGGAGGATGTGAATCTATAAAGTGCACTAACTTGCGGTGGTGTACCGTCCCACGTGGACACTGCTATAGCACAGTGGAACTCCTGGACAGCAGCTTGGCATGTTATGCTTTCAGTAGTCAAGCCACACTCCGGGACTTTCGTTGTACTATAGCAACGTCTACATGAGGCATTGCAGTATGGCAAACTGGTGCATGGTAGATTCAAACCGTGGCTTGCCACACAGTAACTCACCATGTAGACAGACTATGATCTCTTTGCAAATATGCACTTATTTTGATGCCTAAAAAAGGAACTAATTTATCTTGCAAATCTGGCATATGAGCAAATGTAGAACTGCAGAACATGGCATGTATAGCTCTCTGCACAAAGTTACTGTGGTGGGTGCTTGCTATATTAATGGTAGAACTGGATGAACTTTCCACATTTTAGTCTCGGAAGTGATAAGAATAAGTTCAATGGCTATGAAGTTCACGAAAGTTCAAACAAATCCAGCTTTCCTATATTCAGAACCCACAAGCAAGGTTTGAGTATGCACTGGTCTATGCATTGTCACATAGGTGTCCTGATTAATTAAATGTGGCTTTAAAGTCCAGGCTGGAAAAGATTATTTTAGGTTTTAATTCTGTGACAGAAGAGACAGCAAATACACATTCAGAAAGGAATGTGGAAAACAGTTGATGGCTAAATGTGGGAATGAGTTTAGAGGAGAAGACCCTGTACATCAGGGGGATCATTAGAAAGAATTAATGATGACAGGTAAATTTAGAGAAAAAAGATGCTAAGATAGAGAAAACCACGCAGGAAGGAAGGATTTCACTCTAAGTCTACTCAAAGTGTTATTTTCACTACCACAGGAAGACATAAAGAGTATTGCTAAATGTATATAATTTTATGCCCATTGATAACATATGTAACTATGCAAACTAAGATAAGAAGTATAAATTTCAGATGCTTCTAAGCATAACCTATTCCTTTCTGGAGGGAGGAAGGAAATCCATCTACCATGTGAAATATTTTACCCAGTTGGAGAGAGGCACTATAGGGCAAAAGGTCTTGTGGTGCACTCCTCAGGAGCATTATATATTGACCCAGCACTGCACATGAGACCTCATGGACTAGCAGTCTGATTCAATATAGGAAGTGCTGTAAGAAGGGGTCAAGGCATTAGGAAGGCAATATCCCAGAAGGACCCCCTCTTATAGCTATGTTCATCAGTAAACCTCAGAAGAAGCCTCTTCTCAGGTAACATCATGTAGTACATGAGACTAAACCAAAGGAGGAAATGACCCAGCTCGCTGAGAATGAGCAAGCAGCTGGAATCCTGTATTAACTTGACACTGTTCGGGGGACTTAAAAAGGTAGAAGGTAATTACTCAGATAGGAATTTAGTCACGCACCCAGGGCTATCACCTTAGCCCAAAGTGTCAGGGAGATTTTTGAAGACTGAAAAGTCAGGCTCTTGGTTTTACCTTTTGAGACCCATCCATGCCTAGGGTAGCCCACTGAAAATGCCAAGGTCAGGACAGGCTGCAAAAGGAGAGTAGATTCTCCAGCTAGTCACAAAAGGTTATCAAGAAGCTACCACAAGAAATACACAGCCCTCTTTATTGCATTTCAGTCTCTGGCTCCCAATGGGCAATGAGGTCCAGTCAAGAGATAAGTTATTAAAACTCTATTCCCTTTATCAAAAATGTTCTCCTGATCCCTAAAGGATCAGCTACATTGCCAGACCAAAATACCATGCCGCCAGCCAATCTTTAGTAACTTAAACTAAAGGTTTATTATAAAGGAAAGAAACAAACAAGAAGAGAGATGTTAAATGAGTAAAGCAATCAGATACATATATGACTTGAAAGTAGGGATGTAAAATATTGTTTAGGAAAACAACCGTTTAAACAATTAAAATGTATATCATTTAAACAGTTAACCGCTATGATATTTTATATCCTTAGAGGGGTTGCAGGGGATGCCCAGGAGGTGGATGGGGGCAACTCAACGCACCTCAACCGTGCCACTGCATGGGGCCCTGGCCCCTCCAATCTCCCTGGAACCTGCTGCCCCCCCCCAGCCTACAGGAGGGGGCAATAAGGCAGGGGTGGAGCCTACTGCCACCCCTGGAGCGCACCCATCACCCCGGAGTAGGCCCTCCAGAGAAGGGATGCCACCGCTCCCGGAGCCCACTGATCGCCCTGAAGCAGGTCCTCCAAAGCTGGAACACTGCCGCCCCAGGAGCCCAGTGCCCCCAGCCCGCAGAAGAGGGCAATAAGGCACTCTGCTGTCTGCTGTGCCCTGCCCATCAGCCCCCTGCTGTGTGCCTGGCCCTGCCCTCTATGCCCACCTGACACTCCCAGACACTTCACCTGGGCACACCTCAGCAGCTGCCCAGCTTACTGCTGTTCATGCTGGTGCCACTGGTGGCACCAAAGTTAACCTGTAAACTGCCAGGGCTTACCCCTGCATGTGCCTGAGCACATGTCCCAGCCCTCCCTATCCATCATCCCTCCCTCCCTGCGACACCATGTCCCCACTCACCCTCCAAGTGCACAGCTGGCCCCCCATATGCAGCAAATAGTTAATGGGTAAGTATTAGTCTTACTGTTTACAAATTGCATTAGCCGTTTTACACTTTACATCCCTATTTCAAAGTCCATATATGTCAGATTCTAAGCAGAATTGTGGAGTTTGCAGGCTTGTACAGTCCTTCTGGTGTACATCCCGTACCTGGATGGGTCTCAGTCCTTTGTTTCAGAGCTTCAGTTGTAGATGTGTTGATCCAGAGGTAAGAAGCAGGACTGAAGACAAGATGAAGCTGGTGCAGCTCCCTTTTATTAGGTTTGCCGTCTGGCTTGGCTTGTTTCAAACACAAGCTCACAGCAAATGGGCAGGGAAAGGCACTTGAAGTCCCCCTGAGCACAGGTATGTCCCTGATGACTCATAGGAGCTGCCCTGGCTTCTCTCCCTGGGCTTATTGTAAAGGTAATGGCCCTTGATGAGACATCAATGCTGACACCAATCTGCCTGGGGGGTGTAGCCCAGTAGCACAGCATCTGTTTGGCTACAGATATATATCACACATATCCGTAACTTACAGTACAAAGACGATACATACACTCAGACAATGTTATCAGATTTAGCAAACTGTAACCTTTCCAATGGTATCTGACACAGCATACCTTATTAGGTATTAATTGCAATTTTGTCATATGGTATGGTAAAGTCAGGCTACCAAAGGGTATACCAGGGCCGGTATGTGGGCCCTAAAGGGTTAAAGGTCCTTTGCCCTGCAGGAAGAAGAGAGAGCACAGCAGGGTAATTAGAGGCACCTGTCCCCAATGAAGGGCGACACCAGGTGTACTTAAACCGTGCCTTCCCGAGAGGGGGAGGGGGGAACAAACCAGGAGGAAGCGCCAGAAGGCTTGTGGCAGCTGGAGGAGAAGTTTCCCTCCCAGACCAGGAGACAAAGCTCCTCGGCAGCCAGGGGGGACAGGCTGGGGGCGCCTTGGCACACAAAGAGGTGAGGTGCGAGACCCAGCAGGGGGAAGCTGGCAGATTGCCACACTGGGTATTAATATTAGAAATGGTGACCCCCTAATTCAGTCAGCATCATTAAATACATATATACATTAAAGATTACTACAGCAATAGGGGCCATAGAAGGATCTAAATTAGAAGCAAAATGTATTTTGTCTTGTTCAACAGCAGCTACTGCAGTGACAGCATTAATATCCTGTGAAGAGAATCTCAGCTGGTTTTCTATGACTAGAAGTAGTAACTGCCTCTGAAAGGTTCAAGTGTGGGGTGTGGGAGGAATAAATATGGTAGATTCTGAGTATTTAGAATCTATGAGGGGAAAAGGTCTGATTGACGGGGGATGAACTCTAAAATACACGGAGGCCTCATTCTTTGTTGCCCTGAAGCATGTATATTCATTTACACCAGTGCGAGGCATCACCATATCAGAATGGTAGCACTATGCCTCCTCTCAACCCCGGTACTTCTGGCTGCACAAGGCACAGGAGAATGGGGAATCAGGCCCATTAAATACATTTCTATTTGGAAAAGTGACTTAAAAATAGCATTGTAGGCCTCCTGTGGAATTGCCCCTCAATGATTTCTTGTATCAAATGTGTTCAGTTTGTAAGCAGATTAATGGGGGTGGGGTAGGGTTTCTAGGTGCCAGCCCTGTAAATTCAGCCTGGGGTATGAGAGTCAAGCTACTCTCTTTCCTTCTCCTGCACCCTTACTCATGGTTAAGATTCTGTAGGGCCCGTTCTGCGCTTTATGGCACCGAGGTAACCTCACACAAAGGATTTACACTGGAGTAACTGCTGTGTCCTGCTACTCGATGTTAATGATGCAAAAAACTAAATAGGCCCTGCAGAGCCAACAGAGGTAAGGGAGAGTGACGGGGAGGCTAAAAAAAAAAAAAACAGACCAAAAATTTCTCTTTGTCACTAACGCCAGGAGAAATTGCTCTAAATGCTGACAGTGAGCACATCTGTTGAGCAAGGGGGTGCCATCTGAAGTCACTTTTGTAGAACAAAATCATGCTAACCACTTGTGAACAGAGTCAAGTCCAAATGAACATGCATAGGAACTCCTGCTTCATCTCTACAGGTTTGGCAGTGTGGGGGTCAGATAGAAGTCTTGCCCTGTTCAAGAGTTGCTCACCTGGAAAGAGCGCATAAACCCTACATGCTGGATTTGAGCATTGCTGTGAGACGAAACGCCCTGCGAGTGGCCGAAGTGTGGATGGATGACTATAAATACATGGTTTATTTTGCATGGAATCTTCCTATTGAGGTGTATATGTTTGATTTGTTTTTAAAAATTGATTTATTTAAATTGAGGTGGTCATCTGTATGGGAGCAAATGACTAATCAGGTGACAAAATCTGAACAACGAGGCCAGATGTAGTAAACAGAGGTGTTAGTGATATTTTTCCATTAAAAAAATAATTCTTATTATTATAGTGCCTAGGAGCTTGAGTCATGGACCAGGACCCCATTGTGCTAGGCACTGTACAAATACAGAGCAAAAAAATGGTCTCTGCCTCAAACAGCTTACAATGTAATCATTTTTATCTTTTAAACAAAATATAGTTTGTTTGGATTTGTGCATGTTATGAAAATAGATCAAATGAACTGGGACTCCTTGAATATCTTTTAAAAATGTATTAATAAATAATGGACAGGCAAGTCAGTTACTTTTTATCAAATGACCCAGAAACACCCTACACTAATTGACCTCCGTACGCAAAATACTACAGAGTCCCACATCCCCACTATTCAACACCCATTTTCTCACAGCAAGGGAAAAGAAGAGTGGGCCTTAGAACATGCTCTGCAGGCTGCATATTCATGTTGGGAAATCAAGAACTCAAAATTCAGGAAAGTCAAAGATATGGTTGAAAGCTCAACTTTCTCCATTGTTGTGATAATGCCTTAAGATACAGTCTCTCTACATATCGTTAGTTATGTCAATTAATGCCATATATAATGTCAACTGAAATTTCTTATACATCATTACTTACAATAAATCCCAGGGCAGTGCATACATTCTTCAAACTTGTCTTGATTTGTAAATCTTGTTGAGATCCATAAAGCACACCCTCATGAGCATGTCAAAGTGGCAGCTCCCTCTTTGATACTTTGAGATATTTTTGGTTCTATTTCTTACATATAAAATGCAAAGTGATTTATTGTTCCTTGTAACTATTCACAGAACACATTTTTGTACACTGCCATTTCCCTTTAAAGGTGACCTGGCAAAGGTAGTGATGGTGGGAGGATTTGTGCCCTTATTTTCTTTCTTTATTGATGAAGAAGCTCTGCCTACAGTTTTGAATTTTTATTTCCTCCCATTTAAAGACATCAGGAATGCTGTCTTCTTTTTTTAATGAAAGAATGTATAGCTCAAAGGAGCATTGCTCTCACCTGGAGTGGTGTTTAGAATCTTAAAGAAAAGGAGGGGTTTTTTTTGCCAGCAGTTTAGTTAACTAGATGTTAATATAAACAAAATAAAACAAAATAACTTCAATGAAAAAGCATTTGCTCTCTCAACTAATTAGTTTTTACCTCCATTACACCTGTGATTTCATAAACATACCCATTCTACTGTCATCCATAGCGTCTTCCAGGCAAAACACAATCAGAATTTCTAATGTAAAAAGTAATCAGGATTTTTTAAAATATGTTATGAAGAAGCAACAAAAAGGTGAAGGCACAAGTCCATTTTCCCTTTCCTCCTCATTTGCGGGTCACTTTTAAAATTAATGTCTGAAAAAAGTGGGATTTTTTTGTTTTTATTTTTGTTTTCCCAGAATCCTGGAATAGACTATGGAGATGTTTCTTCCAGAAAGGAGCTAAGAAAGAAACTGAATTGTAAAAGCTTTGACTGGTACATAAAGAACATATATCCTAATTTAATACCTTTGACCACCATTGTTGGGTACGGAACAGTAAGTACTGTGCATGTCTACTGCATAGATGCAACAGTTAGATATCTCCAATATTGTGAGGGTTGTTGAAGGCAATTTTTTCTTTGTTCTTGATCAGTGTAACCCAGGATGCTCTTGTAAATTGGTCAAATTCAGGTATGTTGTACTAGAGGCTTTAAAGATACTTTAAAGTGAGCATCAACTTTCTATACCTGTTGCATATCTGAATTGTGCCCATTGCACAATTGTCTACAGACATAAGCATAAGGACTGTGGCAGTTGGCCTTGTGGGTGATGGTTTGATTGATTGATTGCAAACTTCATTGATTAACTGGAAACTGCAAAGTGTGAATTGAGAGTGCGTTGTTCCAGGTAGGCCTTGAGTGGTTGATTGCAGAGGGAGGCACTGAGCTGGGGTAAGTGCTTCAAGGCAGCAGCCTTATGTGGTATAACAAGGGCAGGGGGCACTGGGAAAGTTATAGAAGGGCTCTATGTAAGTGCTAGAATGATCCGGGCTTTATTCCCTATAGACTAGCCAGAGTCACTAGAAGGTAATTAGTGTCAGCTGACACCAATTAAGGCCCCACCCAGGTGCCTGATAAAAACCCTCTACTCCTGAGAGGCGGGGGGGGGGAGCTGA
This sequence comes from Mesoclemmys tuberculata, assembly GCA_007922155.1. Lineage (NCBI taxonomy): Eukaryota > Metazoa > Chordata > Testudines > Chelidae > Mesoclemmys > Mesoclemmys tuberculata. Next base: position 3,048,787 of record ML675619.1, read on the forward strand.
AGGAGTAGGTGTATGGTGAGCAGAGGAGTGTGTGAAGATTGTGAAGAAGAACAGAGTACAGTGGTGTGTGGAATCGTGCAGGAGAACAGAACGAAGTACAGCGGTGTGTGGGAGAGAGGTGGAGTCCTGAGGAAGGTACTGGGCTCAAGAAGCCATCAAGACAGAGGGGGGAGAGTAGGCCAGGGGAAAAGCCTGAAGCTGCAAGTACGGTGCCAGCAGCACTTAGCTGCTACTCATAGGGCCCCTGGGCTGGGACTTGGAGGAGCGGGAGGGCCCAGGTCCCTGCCCCCCTCCCTGGGAAGACAGGGTAACTGGAGACGCCGTGGCCCACTAAGAGAGGCAAAAGTGCGAGACCCACTAGGGAGAAGCCAGCCATTTGCCACATGTGGTGTCAGAAGAGGGATTTATCGCTTAAACCAGGGCGATTTTAGCCTGCCCCACTCCCAAGATGGAGGACGTGGTAAAGGCCTTGATACAAGCCATGGCTGCCCATCAGGAAGCTACCCGGGTCCAGGCTGTCACCCAGCAGGAGGCTGCACGATTGCAGCAAGAGACTAATCACCTGCTGATGAGCCAAGCTGCCCAGAACCGGGCCCTTCTTCAGGAGGTGGTAGGCCAATTGAAAGCCCTGATAGAACGAGGTTGCAGCCAAGGCAAGGGACAGACCATCTGGGCCAGCAACTGCCTGCAGAAGATGACACCAGATGATGATATAGAAGCATACCTCCTGGCCTTTGAAAGAACATCCATGCGAGAAGCCTGGCCCCAAGATCAGTGGGCCAGCATCCTCACTCCTTTCCTAAAAGGAGAGACACAGAAGGCATATTATGATATGGCAGAGGAAGCTGCTGCAGAATACCCCCAGCTGAAGGCGGAAATCCTAGCCAGGTCTGGAGTGATGGTAGCCATGCGAGCCCGGGGGTTCCATGAGTGGTGGTACAGCGAGGATAAAGCATCACGGTCGCAGTTGTTTGATCTGATCCATCTGACCCGGAAGTGGCTGCGCCCTGAGGCCCTCAGGACTGAGAAGATGTTGGAGCTCCTGGTGATGGACCGGTATACAAGGGGTCTACCATCGGACCTCTGTGCTTGGGTTGGACAGAATGACCCCTCCATGTACGATGAGTTGGTCGCCCTGGTTGAGAGACAGCTGGCAGCCCGTGAGCTGGCCCCGACCCTCCGGGAAAAGACATGGTGGGTTCGGAAGCCAGACCCCAAACCCAGTTCCTGGACTGCTGAGGGACCCAGGAGAATGGGAACCGAGCCCAAGGACGCTGAGGGGTGGCCTGACATTGGGAAAGGTTCAGGGAACTCAGGAAGCAAGGACGTGGGGGGACGATCAGCTAGCCCAAGGCAAAGGGGGGCAGCCAGCCTAAGGTACTGCTGCTATGAATGCGGGGAACTGGGGCATATAGCAGCCCAGTGCCCCAACAGGAAGGAGCCCATGCAGTGCAGTCTAGGGGATTACGGGGGCTGCTGTGGTCTCCTCGGTTTGATAGGGGTAGTAACAGCCCCACATGGATATACAAGGCCAGTAAAAATGAATGGCATCGACACCATGGCCCTAGTAGATTTGGGAGTGCAGTGACACTAGTCTCTGGGGAATTGGTAAGGCGAGACCAGCTGACCCAGGCCAAATGCACAGGGGTGACCTATGTACACGGGACTGTAAATCTGTACCCCTCAATCCCAGTACAGATCGAGATCCAGGGGAATACCACCCGGGTAATGGCAGGGGTGGTCCCAAGGCTCCCCTGCCCGGTCTTGGTTGGTAGGGATTTTCCAGGGTTGAAGAACCTACTCCCACCCATGGAGCTCGGGCTGGGCAGCAAACCCCAGGCAAAGACCGAGGCACAGCCAACCAGCCCTTCCCCTGTTTTTGCCAAATTCGCCCAAGAACTGTTCTCGCCCCCAGGAAGACCCCGGAAATCCCAGCGGGAAAGGAGGGCAGATAAAAGGCTAGGCACTCGGATACTGGCTGGGAACCAGAAAGCTGCCCTGGTTGGTAGGCGAACCCGTTTGGGAGGCCACGAGACTACTCAAACTAGTGAAGACCGAGGGGCGGTACCGAGCACTAGTAGGAGCAACCCTGGAGATGAAAATGAGGTTGGGCCCATAGAAGTAGGCCAGCTAGGTCCCCTACGGGGAAATTTTGGGCAAGACCAGGCCATGGACCCGTTATACACGAATGTGAGGAAGGAGGTAGCAGAGATAGATGGTGTGCCCGTGGAGGGCAAAACTAAGGGCCCAGGCCCATACTATATCCTGAAACGCGACCTGCTGTACCGCGTGGCACAAATACAAGGGGAGGAGGTGGAGCAACTCTTGGTGCCACGTAAACACACCAAGGCAGTATTGGAGCTGGCTCATAGTCATTTGTTTGGGGGACACTTAGGAGCAGATAAGACCCTGGACCGAATTCTGAGAAGGTTCTACTGGCCAGGAATACAGGCGGAGGTCCAGTGATACTGCCTCTCCTGCCTGGAGTGCCAGTTGCACAGCCCCCGGCCTCACTTATGAGCCCCATTAGTGCCCCTGCCTATTATTGAAGTTCTCTTTGAAAGGATCGCCATGGATCTGGTGGGGCCACTAGAACGATCGGCATGTGGCCATCGAAATGTGCTTGTCATCGTGGACTATGCCACCCGGTACCCTGAAGCCATTCCACTAAGAAACCCCACGTCCAAGGCAATTGCAAAGGAACTCCTCCAGGTCTTCGCCAGGGTGGGCATCCCCAAGGAGATCTTGACAGATCAAGGGACCCCCTTTATGTCCAAGTTAATGAAAGATCTTTGTACCCTGCTGCGCATCCAGGCCCTGCGGACCTCAGTGTATCATCCGCAAACGGACGGCCTGGTCGAGAGGTTTAATCGCACCCTCAAGAGCATGATCCGGAAGGTAGTGGCACAGGATGGGAAAGACTGGGATGCCCTGTTACCCTACCTCATGTTTGCAACATGAGAGGTTCCTCAGGCATCCACGGGTTTCTCCCCCTTCGAGCTATTATATGGTCGCCATCCACGGGGTATATTGGATATAGCCAAAGAGGACTGGGAGGAACAGCTCAATGCAGGGAAGAATGTCATCGAGCATGTGGCACAGATGCAGGAACGAATAGCCCGGGTGACTCCCATAGTGCGGGAACACCTGGAGAAAGCACAGGAGGCCCAGCGAACCTACTATAACCGACGGGCCAAGGTACGGAGGTTTCAGTCAGGAGAGCGAGTGATGGTGCTGGTGCCAACAGCAGAGAGCAAGCTCCTGGCCAGTTGGCAAGGATACGAAGTCGTAAAACAGTTGGAGATGTAAACTATAAGGTGCGGCAACCAGACTGCCGGAAGCCGGTACAACTATACCATGTTAACCTACTGAAGCCCTGGCAGGACTGGGAGACATACCTGGTCACCGAGAAGCAACCCCCCAGACGGGCAGCCCACAAGGGGAGGTGAGAATATCCCCAGAACTAACTCCAGAACAGCGGACAGAAGTTATTGACCTGATCCAGCGAAACCAGGACGTGTTTTCCAAGCAGCCTGGTCGTACAATGCTGGTCCACCATCACATCATCACCAACCCTGGGGCACGAGTAACGATAAAACCATACCGGATACCAGAGGCCAAGAGGAAGGAAATTAGGATGGAGGTACGAAAGATGTTGGAACTTGGAGTTATTGAAGAGTCCCACAGCCAGTGGTTCAGCCCCATTGTCCTAGTCCCGAAGACTGACGGTACCCTGCGGTTCTGGAACGACTTCAGGAAGTTGAATGAGGTATCTAAATTTGATGCCTATCTGATACCGCTAGTGGACCAGTTAGGAAAGGCTCGATACCTGATCACCCTGGACCTGACCAAAGGCTACTGGCAAATCCCCCTAGCTGAAGATGCCAAGGAGAAGACCGCCTTCTCCACCCCTGATGGCCTGTTTCAGTATACCGTCCTTCCCTTCGGAGTCCATGGGGCCCCCGCAACGTTCCAAAGGCTGATGGACCACCTACTGAGACCCCCACACCAGGTATGCAGCTGCCTACCTTGATGACGTGGTCATCCATAGCCCCGACTGGGAAATGCACCTGGGAAAAGTAGAGGTGGTGCTCAACACCTTCCGGAAAGCTGGCCTCACTGCAAACCCTTCACAGTGTGCAATAGGGCTAGCCGAGGCCAAATACCTGGGATATGTGGTAGGGAGAGGTCTACTAAAGCCCCAGTGGGACAAGGTAGAGGCCATCCAGGCCTGGCCCTGACTGGTCCGCAAGAAACAGGTCAGGGCATTCTTAGGGATCGTGGGGTATTATAAGAGATTCATCCCCCACTTTGCCACTAGAGCAGGACCCTTGACCGACTTGATAAAAGCTCGAGGCCCAGATATGGTGAAGTGGACTGAGGCGGCTGAGAAAGCATTTGTGGATTTAAGGACAGCTCTTTGTAGCCACTCAGTACTTATAGCCCCAGATTTTGAGAAGGAATTCATCCTCCAAACAGATGCCTCAGAGACGGGGCTAGGTGCTGTCCTGGCACAGATGATAGATGGCAAGGAGCACCCCATCCTGTATCTCAGCAGGAAACTCCTCCCTAGAGAGAAGAGGTACATGGTGGTTGAAAAAGAATGCCTGGCAGTTAAATGGGCCATGGAAACCCTCAGATACTATCTACTCGGGAGGAAATTCACCCTCGTGACAGACCACGCCCCACTACAATGGATGCACACTAACAAGGAGAAGAATGCCAGAGTGACCCGATGGTTCCTCTCCCTACAGCCTTTTCACTTCCGGGTACAGCATAGGGCCAGAAGCCAACATGGCAACGCTGATGCCCTTTCGCGCCAGCACTGCCTCACGTCCCAAGTAGCCCTACCCTATGGTGTTGAGCGGGGGAGGTGGGGGCGGGGGGGATGTGTGGTATAGCAAGGGCAGATGACACTGGGAAAGTTCTAGAAGGGCGCTATGTAAGTGCTAGAATGATCCGGGCTTTATTCCCTATAGACTAGCCAGAGTCACTAGAAGGTAATTAGTGTCAGCTGACACCAATTGAGGACCCACCCAGGTGCCTGATAAAAACCCTCTACTCCTGAGAGGCAGGGGGGGAGCTGAAGGAGCAGGTGTATGGTGAGCAGAGGAGTGTGTGAAGATTGTGAAGAAGAACAGAGTACAGTGGTGTGTGGAATCATGCAGGAGAACAGAACGGAGTACAGTGGTGTGTGGGAGAGAGGTGGAGTCCTGAGGAAGGTACTGGGCTCAAGAAGCCAGACAGATAGAAGGGGGAAAGTAGCCCAGGGGAAAAGCCTGCAGCTGCAAGAAAGGTGCCAGCAGCACTTAGCTGCTACTCATAGTGCCCCTGGGCTGGGACCCAGAGGAGCAGGAGGGCCCGGGTCCCTACCCCCCTCCCTGGGAAGACGGGGTAACTGGAGATGCCCTGGCCCACTTAGAGAGGCAAAAGTGCGAGACCCACTAGGGAGAAGCCGGCCGTTTGCCACACTTATAAGAAGCAGCCAGCTGTGAACTGAGTGAACTGCGACCGGAGGAGAGGCAAACAGTCAGATTTTGCCTGGGAGTTCGCCTGGGGAGAGAGCCCACAGCAGGTTTTTGCCTTTCGGACTTAGCTGAGCAGTAGTTGCAGCATCTGAGGAGGCTCTCAGAGGGAAGATATGGAGAGTGAAGGATCTGCTGTTGTCACCTGCACTGGATGTGCTATGTTTCTCTTCCTCCCACAGGATAGAGATGACTTCTTCTGTATGAAATGCAGGCTGGTTTCCATATTGGAAGAGAAGGTGAAAGGACTGGAGACCCAAATATCAACCCTGTGTTGCATTAGAGAAAATGAGGTCTTTCTCAATCAAAGGCATGATTTGTTATAACAAGCACAGTGTGAGGAAAATTCAGAGAACGCAGTGGAAGGGAAATGGAAGAATGGGGAAGAAAATTGGTAGCATGTGACCTCCCGAAGAAAGAGAACCCATATACCCATCGTGCAAATAGAGGTGCAGAATTGTTTTCAGGCTCTCTGCACGGGTAGTACGGTGGAGAACGATTTGCAGGACTCATCTGAGGGAACAGATCAGAAGGAGACCCTGTTGATTAGAGGGCAAGGGATGCCTTGTCCTAGGGATGGGGGTTCCACAACCACCACTCCCAAAAGGAAGAGAAGGGTGGTGGTCGTCGGGGACTCCCTCTTAAGGGGGACAGAATCATCCATCTGCCATCCGGACCGGGAAACTAGAGAAGTGTGCTGCTTGCTGTTTTGCTAATTGACGGGGTCGACAGAAAGGACGCAGACACCAATAAAAAGAGCAGGTTTACTTTACTATCTATTTCTAGATAATACAGAAAACGAGGTAATGTATTTAAGTGACAGAATAAACTTATTATACTCTCATATTAAACAATAGAAAGAATAAGCAGGGTAATGTACCTAATCATTACTACATAAAATCAACTATAGTGATTAAGAAAGATACATCACCAATTGCCCTAATAATACATTACCATCATCCAGATCCGCAGTCGCTGGGGAGCCCCAGTTGCAGCGAGGATTTGGAGAGCCTGTCCCGGCAATTGGGAAATCCTACGCGGTGCGTCCACCCGTAGGTGAGGTCTCCAAATTCGCTACAAGTGGGTCCAGCTTTTATAGAGTGAAACAAACAAGTATAAGTGACTATGTGCGGAACATCTGGTGAATATCTGATCCTCATGCAAGGGGCCCATCACGGGAGCCTGGCCAGAGCCTCCGTCCCAGACCCCGCATGTTCCTTCCTTATCTTTTTAGGGCTTCATTAGCAGATAGAAACATTCTTACTTTATCAGCAGAGGGAAATGCTCTTTCCACGTGTATGATAGTAACCTACCATTATATATTTATATATTTGGAGTAAACAAGCATATACAATAGTAACCCCTATGATATAAAAAAGTTCACTGGCATAAACAAATGTGACTCCCACCATGCAAAGGCCGATCCAACTAGATACAGATAATCCTTTCATATCACTTGCCTGGAGCTAGGATTCAGGATGTGACAGAGAGACTGCCGAGACTCATCATGCCCTCAGACCGCTACCCTTTCCTACTTCTCCACGTGGGCACCAATGACACTGCAAAGAACGACCTTGAGCGGATCACTGCAGACTATGTGGCTCTGGGAAGAAGGATAAAGGAGTTTGAGATGCAAGTGGTGTTCTCGTCCATCCTCCCTGTTGAAAGAAAAGGCCCAGGTAGGGACCATCGCATTGTGGAATTAAATGCCTGGTTACGCAGGTGGTGTCGGAGAGAGGGCTTTGGATTCTTCAATCATGGGCTGTTGTTCCAGGAAGAAGGATTACTAGGAAGAGACGGGCTTCACCTAATGAAGAGAGGGAAGAGTATCTTTGCAGACAAGCTGGCTAACCTAGTGAGGAGGGCTTTAAACTAGGTTCGATGGGGGACGGAGAACTAAGCCCGAAGGTAAGTGGGGAGGTGGGACACCATGAGGAAGCAGAAGGAGGAGGGTGCAGCAGGGGAGGCCTCCTGATTCATACTGACAAAGTAGGGCAATCGGCTAATTATCTTAAGTGCCTGTACACAAATGCAAGAAGCCTGGGAAACAAGCAGGAGGAATTGGAAGTCCTCACACAGTCAAGAAACTATGACATGATTGGAATAACTGAGACTTGGTGGAATAACTCACACGACTGGAGCACTGTCATGGTTGGGTATAAACTGTTCAGGAAGGACAGGTAGGGGTGAAAGGGTGGAGGAGTTGCACAGTATGTAAGAGAGCACTATTATTGTTCTGAGCTCCAGTGTGAAACTGGAGATAGCCCAGAGACTCTCAACTGGTGTAAGCTTAGAAGCAAGAACAATAAGGGTGATGTTGTGGTAGGTGTCTGTTATAGACCACCAGACCAGGAGGTTGAGGTAGATGAGGCTTTCTTCAGTCAGCTATGGAAAATTTCCAGTTCACAGGACCTGATTCTCATGGGGGACTTCAATCAACCTGACATCTGCTGGAAGAGCAATACAGCAGGGCACAAACAATCCAGGAAATTTTTGGACTGTGTTGCGGATAACTTCCTGGTGCAAGTGCTGGAGAAACCAACTAGGGGCCCGTGCTGCTCTTGACCTGCTGCTCACAAATAGGGAAGATTTGGTAGGGGAAGTAGAAGTGGGTGACAACCTAGGCAGCAGCGACCATGAGATGGTCAAGTTCAGGATCCTGACAAAAGGAAGAAAGGAGAACAGCAGGATACGGACCATGGACTTCAGAAATGCAGACTTTGACTCCCTCAGGGAGCTGATGGGCAGGATCCCCTGGGAGGCTAATATGAGGGGGGAAAGGAATCCAAGAGGGCTGGCTGTATTTTAAAGAAACTTTATTGAGGGCACAGGAACAAACCATCCCGATGTGCAGAAAGAATGGCAAGTGTGGTAGGCGACCGGCTTGGCTTAACAAAGAAGTCATTGGTGAGCTTAAACACAAAAAAGAAGCTTACAAGAAGTGGAAGCTTGGTCATATGACTAGGGAGGATTATAAAAATACTGCTCGAACATGCAGGAATGAAATCAGGAAGGCCAAAGCGCAACTGGAGTTGCAGCTAGCAAAGGATGTGAAGGGGAACAAGAAGGGTTTCTACAGGTATGTTAGCAACAAGAGGAAGATTAAGGAAAGTGAGGGCCCCTTACAGAATGGAGGAGGCAACCTAGTGACAGAGGATGTGGAGAAAGCTGAGATACTCAATGCCTTTTTTGCCTCTGTCTTCACAGACAAGGTCAGCTCCCAGACTACTGCACTGGGTGGCACAGAATGGGGAGGAGGTGAACATCCCGCAGTGCTGAAGGAACAGGTCCAGGACTATTTAGAAAGATTGGACATACACAAGTCCATGGGACCAGATGCAATGCACCCGAGGGTGCTAAGGGAATTAGCTGATGTGATTTCAGAGCCATTGGCTATTATCTTTGAAAGCTCATGGCAACAGGGGGAGGTCCCAGATGACTGGAAAAAGGCAAATATAGTGCCCATCTTCAAGAAAGGGAAGAAAGAGGATCCAGGGAACTATAGGCTGGTCAGCCTCACCTCAATCCCTGGCAAAATCATGGAGCAGGTCCTCAAGGAATCCATTTTAAGGCACTTAAAAGAGAGGCAGGTGATCAGGAGCAGTCAACATGGATTCACCAAGGGAAAGTTGTGCCTGACAAACCTGATTGCTTTCTATGAAGAGGCGACTGGTTCTGTGGATGAGGGGAAAGCAGTGGACGTGATATACTTGACTTTAGCAAAGGTTTTGATACGGTCTCCCACAGTATTCTGATCAGCAGGTTAAAAAAGTATGGGTTGGATGAATGGACTATAAAATGGAGAGAGAATTGGTTGAGCAAAGGGCTCAATGGCTCCATGTCTAGCTGGCAGCTGGTCACAAGTGGAGTGCCCCAGGGGTCGATCCTGGGGCCGGTTTTGTTCAACATCTTCATTAATGATCTGGAAGAGGGGATAGATTGCACCCCCAGCAAGTTTGCAGATGACACTAAGCTAGGGGGAGTGGTAGATACCCTGGAAGGGAGGGATAGGATATAGAAGGACCTAAACAAATTGGAGGATTGGGCCAAAAGAAATCTGATGAGATTCAACAAGGACAAGTGCAGAGCCCTGCACTTAGGACGGAAGAATCCCATGCACAGCTACAAACTGGGAACCGACAAGCTAGGCAGCAGTTCTGCAGAAAAGGATCTGGGGGTTACAGTGGATAAGAAGCTGGATATGAGTCAGCAGTGTGCCCTGGTTGCCAAGAAGGCTAATAGCATATTGGGCTGCATTAGTAAGAGCATTGCCAGTAGATCGCGGGAAGTGATTATTCCCTTTTATTTGGCATTGGTGAGGCCGCATTTGGAGTACTGTGTCCAGTTTTGGGACCCCCACTACAAAAAGGATGTGGACAAGTTGGAGAGAATCCAGCAGAGGGCAACAAAAATGATTAGCGGGCTGGAGCACAAGACTTATGAGGAGAGGCTGAAAGAAGTAGGCCTGTTTAGTCTGCAGAAGAGAAGAATGAGGAGGGATTTGATAGCAGCCTTTAACTACCTGAAAGGGGGTTCCAGGGAGGATGGAGCTAGGCTGTTTTCAGTGATGGCAGATGACAGAACAAGGAGTAATGGTCTCAAGTTGCAGTGGGGGAGGACTAGGTTAGGAAAAAATTTTCACTAGGAGAGTGGTGAAGCATTGAAATGGGTTACCTAGGGAGGTGGTGGCATCTCCATCTTTAGAGGTTTTTAAGCTGAGGCTTGACAAAACCCTCGCCCGGATGATTTAGCTGAGGATAGTCCTGCTTTGGGCAGGAGGTTGAACTAGATGACCTCCTGAGGTCCCTTCCAACTCTAATATTCTATGATTCTAAGAATAGCATAGAAAGGTATTTAGAAGGACACATTTTTGTGCAGCATAAGAATGCTCATACAGCAGGGAATGACAGTGGAGGAATCTCTCCCATAATTATTTGCAACGTTCAATGGAATATTATGCATACACGTTGCAGAAATTCAAAGGTGAACAAAGTAATCATTGCCCACTGTACAGCTGTAAATCAAGGGAGGACAGCATCTAGTCACTCATTTCAGAGTTAAGTTTTTTTAATTTGGACTGGAACAATAATAATAAATGTCATGATAGCAGAGAAATTTAGAGGTAAAGAAGAGTAAAATACACAGAATGTTACAGAAGCAATTTGTCAATTTTGAAAATGTGCTCCATTGTTTTTAAACTCTTGTGATTGAACTGGACACTTGCAGATTGTGCCAAGTGCAAACTCAAATGTGCAGATTGTGTAAACTCAAATGCATACCTGGAAATCTTTGATTTATGCACAATGAAACAGAACACAATTATTTTTAAAAATTCAATCAAAATGAAAAAAATTTGATTTGGTCAAAAACATGTTTCTAAAATGTTTCAGTGGAAAAAATTCAGTCCTTTCTATTGGTGATACAGTTAGTGATGTGGTTTACATGGGACTGCTCAATGATTATTCTGTCAGTGAACAATTGTTTATAGCAGGGTTCCCCAACCTGAGAACTGTATACAATATAGAACCTTTGCCAGAACCCCAGTCGAGATGCAGCACCTGCTAATAGAATGGGTTCTTCTGCCAGCTTATCTAAACATCTCCCTGAATGACATTAGATAGGTTAAGCACTTTTCTATCAGCACAGTTGAATCTACACTGGGGGTTTTGCTGGCATAGCTAGCAAATGGGATTTTTTTCTATAGTTCTCACTAACATAGCTATTCCAGCAAAACTTTGTAGTGTTGACCAAGCTCGGATGTGCAGACATTAGAAAAGCTTTAAGATGTGCTTCTTATGTTTTCAGGGATGAAGTCAACTCTGAAAAGCTGTTGTGAAATTTCTTATTCTAAATCCATCCTGTGTTCTTTTGTTCCTTCAGAGCTCTGAAGCAAAATTGCAAACCAGCACAGCTCTCAGTAGAGCTTACAAAACCAGTGGTGAGAACAAGTAGATAGGGTAGTTGTTCCATAGGTGTGTGCAGCACATTTCATTAGGGTGTGCACATTTCATTAGGGTGTGCACCCAGGGAATTTTACTTATTTATTTATTTATTTATTTAAAGGAGAGTGGGATTCACGTGCACTGCAGCCATGGGCTGGACCCTACATTAGAGTGTGCCTGGGCACACCCGGGATACCCCGTGCACACGCCTATGAGTTGTTCCATGCATTATCATGCCTGTTTTATCTCTATAGATGAAAAACACTCTGAATGAGAACATCTGCATCGATCAAGGCCCTGTCCCTGGAAACACTCCAATAATGTATGGCTGCCATGCTTACTCACCACAGGTATTACCAACAAGATATTTAACTGCAATCCAAAATCTTTTGTTAGCCTTTGCTTTGGATTCTTTGATAGACAATGGAATAGACTTTTGAAAATTGTTCTTCATATGCTCTCATACAGGGAAGACTAAAATTTTATATATATATTTATATAACTATGTATATTTTACCAGGTAATATTCCAAATCTCTGCCTCAAATATGAATGGTAATAGACTTGTTCTACTTGTAGAAGAAATGATTAGCAAGATTTTGTTCAGAGGACAAGGCAATACACCACATTTACTGGAAATACATACGATCTTAAAAGGCTATTGCATTCACACACTCACATGTACATTCACACCCCAAAGATCCTGTAAGTTGGTATAATATAGTTACCAGTCCTTTATGCATTGCTCGAGCCAGCCTAGTGGCCAACTAGCCTGGGCACAAGAAAGAAGCCGGGCCTCTGTGGGTTGCGATCCAGTGCTCTTGATGATGATTGCAGAATAAAACCCAAAGTTTTCATGTTTTCACCCCATCTTTTATAGTCACTGACTCTCATGTAAGCCTATGAGCCCTGCTGCATCAGGCTACCTCCGGCTCCAGCTAGATTCACACGATTGTTAATTACTTTCCAGCTAATTGCAAGTCTGGCTGTTTTTTATTTCTGTCTTACTTTCCCAGGGTGGATGCTTTCATACTTTTGGGTCGTCTGTCTTCATTCTTCGGCCTTCAGGGGTCAGGATGCAACCACAGCTGGCTCTTTCACTCCTCTTCCTGTTTTCAAAACAACTTGATGCTAATGGCTTTTTTCCCCCCTTATCTAATTTTTCCCTCTTCCACATACATTCCTCATCCATGCACACAAAGCAATTCAGCAAAACATTTCTAGGTTCAATAATAAAAAGTTTAAAAAGGCAACCAAAAATGGAGCTTACTTAACAAAATAAAGTCTACTCATACCAAACAATACGCAGCAGAGCATAAAATCTTAAAGTATTTTCAGTGTAACTCAGACTCATAGACTTTAAAGTCAGAAGGGACCATGATGATCATCTCCTGCTCATTGCAGGCAGGAGCAGATTCCATCATGGTTTAAGCAAATTAAGTCAATTCCATCTTTACTGGGGAGTTGATCTCACTTGCCAGCCCTCCCCCCCCGCACCCTCCACTCCACACACACACTGACAATCATTATTCTTGCTGGTGATGGTCCCAGCAGAGAGGCTAAGGATTGAATGGGATGAACTTCTCACTCATTTTTCTCATAGAAGGGAAGCTAGTGATTATAGTTGCACCCTAATAATCTACCTGTTTTCCATGAACAGGAGAACAAGAGTTACGTCAAAGCTCTAGTGGTCCAAATTCATCCTGATTTAACTTCAATGATATCAATGAATTTGGCCCCACGTATCTAATGTTAGGCAATTTCACAGATGTCTAGGGTCCTTCTCTGAGATTTTGTCAGTGTCTTATTTCACCTACTCCAATGTAACATTCCCTTTCAGCATATGTTTTATCTCAGCACTGGAGAAATGTATATAGGAGGCCTACGCTCTCGGCAGAATGCAGTTGATCGGTGCCTAACTGACCCTGGCACAGGGGATCTGCCATTTATAGAGCAATGTAATGAGGCTGTGAAAAAGGGACTGAGCATGCATTGGGATTTTAAGCAGGTAGGTGAATGTCTATTTCCCTACATTTCAATTGCATCTTTCATCCTGAAGGAGCCTAAAACGCTCTATATGCAAGGGGACACATTTTCATATGGGGAAGCCCCAGCTGTAGGATTTGCAGATGCAGTGCAAGAAGCCAAGCTGATGTCAATGGGAACAGGACGTAGATGAAAGAATCAGGACCTAGATATCTCAAACTCTGCTTTATCCTTCACTTTCCCAACAAGACAGCCAGTCTTCTTAGGGAAAACACAGCAGGAGAGACCCAGATTCTGACGGTCATTTGCTGGGATCAGGACGTTGGCTGTGGAACTCCTTGTCACAGCAGGTCAGAGTAGGCCCAAGTCTGACGGTGTTCAGTACAAGGTGATCTGGTAAAGCCTTCAGCCAGGACAGACAAACTTTACAAAGGCCAAAACAGCCCTGCACAAACAAAGCCATACACTTCTCTCCCAGAGAAATACCTTTTGATTTGAGTTCTTTAATTTTGTGCAGTACTTAAACAGCACAGTGATAGGTTGCATCAAATCAATAGATAGATAGACCCAAGGTCTGGGGACAGGGCCTCCTTCAGCTTCTTTGTGATCTAGTCTGAGACACTCAACTACCAGTATGATGGGGTGATATAAGAAGATAGGGAGAGAGAGAAGAGACTGGTAGAGAGTTTGACAGGTTCTTGGTAGAAGAGACCAGCCTGTCTCTTCTCCCCAGAATTCTCAACCAAGTGTCTCCTCATTAGCACCCTCTTACCAGCCCTCCCCCAAAAAATTAGCCTGCCCCCACGGCAAAATGTTTTGAAACATTGTGGATCACTCACCTCAGAGACACTACTGATCTGGAGTTAAGGGTGGGATTTTGACAGATTTCTCTTGTCCTTAATCTGGTTTGTGACCATGTGTCTGGAGACCATTTAAAGTAGAGAACAGATATTTCAGAAAGACTGCCAGACCCATCTTAAAAGTAAATCTATAATTCTCATAAATTACATTCTAGGCTATGCTGTGACACACTAAAAGGTTGGGTTTCGTAATGGGGCCCATTGAAGCTGGGTGGACCAACCCTATTTAAAAGGAAAACCATGCTAAAGTGTAAAGCTTTGGCAGCATATTGATATCACTATGATTTCACCTCTATACTATCCCATCCTGCACAAAACATTTAACATTCTATTATTGACTTGGGAAAAACCAGCTGCCTTGAATGCATTCCCTTTGATGTTAGGGTGATGCTTGTGCAATATGTGCATTAGTTCCAGCCTAGAGACCTAGTGAGTGGTATTTGAACACTAAAGAAGATAACTGTATTTGAATAGGCTTTAGGGATTTCCCTGTAACTTACTGATCTCACTTTGTCGGTACATATGAAGACACTTATGTTTATCAGAAAAGACTTGTTGTTTTTGTATCCCTGTTTAATTTATAGGGATTACAACTGCAAATATCATCTCGTCTTTGAATACTTGAATAACTTTGTCATTCTGCTGTGTGTCACTGGTTTGTCCTCTTCTTTGCCAACTTATAGAGTCATAGATGTTTTTAAGGCCCAGAAAGGACCGTAGATCATCTAGTCTGACCTCCTGTGTAGCACAGGCCTCTGGCACCACCTTGCACCTGCATGCTAACCCAACAATTGAAATGAAACCAAAGTATTCTTTCCGTTACTAATTTATTACTCACTGGTAGCCAGATGCTAACTTTACTCCAGAATAATAACTTTCCATCTTCTAACGCTGCACAGTTTGATTCTCAGTCAAACCTAGAACCTTTCTTCCCTACCTCTGAGCACAGTCAAGGGAGATTCAGTGACAAAAACGTATTTTGTCAGTGGGCAGAGAACATTTTCACTGACCTGACACATTACAGAAATCCAAAGAATTGTTGACTGTCTGGGCACTCAGGTCTGAAATACAGATTGCAGTGTGTCTCATGCTTCTTTCATTTTGCAGGGGTCATCTGTAACGAACAAGAAAACTAAGAGGTGCCTTGAAATTGTAAAGGACAATCCATCTTCCCCTTACACACTTGTAATGCGGGACTGCACTGGACAAAAATGGAATATTCAGCACACAGTTAAGGACTGGGGCAAGAGAAGTGCTCTGAGATAGCTTATTTATCTCAAGTAACAGGTGACTTGGTGTTCAAAGTATTAACTCTAAAAAGGGGGGAAAATGAGATCACCAGGAAAACATGGATTTGATATTCTTCAGAGGTTTCCAAAGAAGAACAAAACTTCTGTTGAAAAGAATGCTGGAGCATTTTTCTATGTTCCGAGGACATTACACAGTAGAGATTCTCAGGTAGACTCTACAACATTTGGGGAACACATTACGGGTATGGAGGAATTTATGTTCTGAACTATGGGACGATGTTGGCACCTAAACAGGAGGGTGATGGACACATGTACCATAGGTAGTTAGTTAATTTTGTGTGTATTTAAATTGGCAGTCAGTGAGGGCAAACTGGATCTGAAGACTAGATGAGAGAAAACTAATCTTGTGTAGACCATTGGGGGGAACTTGAAGATTCTGTTGTAGAAGGGAAATTAAGGAAATGTCAGCAGAGGCTCTGATTTCATTTGGAAAGATGGGTGTTTAGTACCTTTAAAAATCAGAACCAAGATATATCTATCTATCTATATATAGATAGATAGATATTGAGCTCCCACTGAAATCAATGAACTACTTATTGAACTCATTGAACTACACTGGCTTCCTATTTTTGAAGACCTTGGCTGAGACCTATAAATGATATATTTACCCTGCCTTTTATGTTCAAAGGGCTTCAGTGGATGGGAAACCACCTTGATTTCAGCTTGGTCTTAATACACTGATCTAATTTGTGATCAGTGATACACTGGAGGGACGACTTGATGGCTTCTGGGAGCGTGTCATCAGAAGCCTGCCACCAAATTGAAGTGAAGACTGGAGTGATTTGCCTGCCTCCAGTGGAGTTACCCACATTCTGTGGATACTGCCAAACCATCCCTGTTAAAAAAGGACTTATCCTGGAGGCTCATAAAAATACTGCTGAGAACAGAAGCAGAAAATTTTGTTTGCCTTTGGAATGGACCAATGGATTGATCCAAATTGTAGATATTTTCCAAGTATTTATTGGAGCAGGATTTTCCCACAAGGTCTTCATCCCCACATTCTATTCAGCTTTACAAGCTGCTGAACCATCAGTAAATGTTTCAGGAGTACTGAGTAAGCATTTCCAGTCAAGAACAGTTTAGCAGAGGTTTGTTTGCCACATGCTGCTGCCTCCTTCTTTAGTTATGGTGATGAGTAAATGTATTTGTTTAAATATGTAGATTCCGTGTTCCCTCACTCCTGATAGACAGGGCTGATTTCAGGCTAATTGGACCTTTTGGTGGGAGTCATATGGACAATTCAACACTGCTTCATTTTCTGCTTGAGGTTTGTTGTTTGATAGAATCAGTTGTAATTGCTCTTATAATCACTTTTACTACGAATCTTTCTCACTGTGAACAGCTGTACAAATTAAATGTCACTGGAAGTTAAATGCTACTATTGTGTGTTTCTTTGGCCTTCCCCCTCCTACAAAGATGTAAAATTTAATTACATTATGGTCACTGTAGCAAGGCGCTCTGGCCAGCCGCCGAGCCTGGGTTTGAGGAGGGCTCACTGGGCCCCTGGTGGACAGAACTGGGCCCTGCGAGCCCAGCCTCCTGGAAGCAAAGGGGCAGGGCCAGGGCACAGGAAGGAAGTATAAGAGGCAGGCCAGGCAGCTCAGTCAGGGGGAAGCTGTTGATGGAGACAGATGTGCCTCCTCGAAGGCAGTGGCCCAGGCCTAACCCGGATACTAAGGATGATCCAGACAGGCCCACGGCCGACCGAAGCTCGTGGGACCGACTGGATCTGCCTGACCCGGACGACTGGAGGGAGTGGCCAGAACCCAGGGACCAGGTAGGGCCGCCAGGCCCAAGCAGGTGGAGGGGGCCGCCCAGCCCCCAGGAGGGGGGCGGGCCGCTGGACCACAGCAGCTGGGGACAGGACCCTCAGCCCATGGAGAGAGAGAAACCTCCGGAGGCCAGCCCTGACCCGGAGGAGTTGCCGGGTGTGGACGACCCCTCCCCAGCGTGGGGAGACCCTGACTGCCCAGGGGAAACCCCGAGGCCTTGTGACCTGGAGGAGCTACCCTTGGCTGACGACCTCCAGGAATTACCAGATCTACTGCCCACCTACGGCGAAGGCCTGGCCAGGCGCCCGCTCACCACCTCCCCCCGTACCCGAGAGTGCCATACGTGGATGCAGGTACTCCGGGGTTGAGTGGGAGGAAGTGGCCTGGGGAGGCCACAGATTGTGGCCAAGATAGGTACTAAACCCCAAGTCAGCATGTTGCAGCTGGAGCCCCGCTGACCCAGTGGCAGTGATCTCATGCCACTGGTAGGGCCCTGGGCTTGGACGCAGTGGAGTTGGGTGGGCCTGCGTCCCCCTCCCCCCTTCCCGTCCCAAAACCGCTAAGAAGTGTCCCTAGCCCCGACGACCCTACCCCGACACTAGACTGCTTGCTTGCCCGCCCCGCCACGGGCTGGGGCAATAGACTGCTGACTTGCCTGCCCCACCAAAGGCCGGGGCAATAGACTGCGGACTCGCCTGCCCTGCCACGGGCCGGGGCGATAGACTG